>JAMALN010000034.1:0-99631 GCA_023630115.1 Cutaneotrichosporon sp. PK4640 | reverse complement strand
CCAGGGCACGCGGGGGAATGACGCGTGCTGACGCTGCGGGTGATCTGCGGTAAGGTTTGTGTGGGATGCGGATACAGTGTGCGTTTGTGCATGGGCGGGCAACGAGGGAACGTGTTGTATATGGTAGCTTTTGAGCGTGGTACAATGGACTGGTAGTACAATGGACTGGTAGCTGGTGATGGAAGAAGGGGGTCTAGAATGAGAGTACGCAACAGCCAAGGGCCTGGCCACAATCCACTTTAGTATTGGGACAAGTCGGACATGTGCATCCAACAAGCGCTCATAATCCATCGATGACGCATGACGACGCACCCGCCCCTGCGACTCATGGCACCCAAAATCACAATGCACAGGCCAACAACATTCCCACCCAACTGATAATCAGGGAGGGTTATACAAAGAGTGCTTGGGTGGCCGGTGCAAGTGCTAGCAAGGACGAGTGAAGCCCCACACAGGTGGCCTGGTGGCCTGGTGGCCAGGTGGATGGATACACCCTGGCCCTGGGCCGTCACTTGATGGCCACCCACCCAGCACCCAGCACCCAGCACCCAGCACCCAGCACCATCGGCCTCTTAGCCCTCTCACTCGCTCACTCGCTCACTCTGGCACTCTGGCCTAGCTCGTCGTCCACCACGCCACCACCTCCATCCTCATCCTCTTCCTCTTCCTCTTGCACACAATCAATCAATTCATCCATCTCCCAACGCCCTCCATCACTCCCTCCCATCTCTCATCTCTCTCTCTCATTCTCTCCTTTATCTCCCTTCCCCCTACACCTCCCATCCAGCATTCCGCCGCCGCACAGCTCTCCACCGCCCTACACCCAATTCACTCCGTCCCCCTCTCTACACACATCGCCACCACCACGCCTTGATCGCCAGACACTCGCACCCCCACATCCCTTCTATCGTCTCCCACCTCCAACCACACTCGTCCTCGCCAGACCCGCAGCCCCGTCGCGCGCCCCTCATCGTCGCCACCCCGCGCCCGCAACCCACACACATCGCACCCTCGTCCAGCACGGCACGCGCGCGTGGGAAGTAGTCACGCGCACAACTTCTTGTCGCCGCCTCCTCGCAGCGCCGCGTCCACCTCTGCACGCCGCTTGGTTGCTTTTCTCCTTGTCTGCGTCACCTCCTCGTCCGTCGCCCAGCCTCGCCACCTCGTGCTCGCCTTTTGTGTGACCGCCCGGAGCGGCCAGCAGGGTCCCGCTTCCGCTCCCCTCTTCCCCTCCTTCGCTCCCCTTGTCCCCTGCGCACGACACCGCCAAGGATCCCGGCTCACCTCTAGCCTCATCGCCAGTCGGTCGCCTCACGCCCCTTTCGCTCGCGAGACCCACGACGGCCACGGTTACGACTGCGCTTTCTTCGGACCGGCGAGATCCCACTCGGACCCCCCTCCCTTTCCCCCTTGCTCCCTCCCCTCTCCCCCTCCCCCCGTCCACTCAACGCCCACCCCACGTCCGTGCCGCACCCAGTGCGCGGCGCACTTTCCTCGCCTGCGTAAACATTCTCTTGTTCGCCCAACCCCGCTTGCAGCGCACACCCGCCACCCGGACGAATGACACGCAATGGCCAGCAGACAAGCGCCCACATTAGCCGTGTCTCCCAGCGCGACGCCGGTGACTCCAGTCTCGGCGTCGACGGTCAGCTCGGTGCGGAATCGACCGGGTGGTGCAAGGCGGCGCCCACCAGCGCCCCAGCTCATGGTCGCCAACCCCGACGACTCTGATAACGAGGACGAGCTGTCTCCCGTCCGTGTCTCTCCCGTGCGCAACTCTCCAGTGCGCCCATCCCCCGCTGGCGCTGGCGTTCAGTCCTCCGTCCCCTCGAGCTTGGGCCGCAACTCCACCTCATCATCTGATCCGATGCCAGTCCCAATCCCAAACGGCGCGAGCACACCATCCATCCCAGTACCGCCCACCGGCATCACCTACCCAGCCACCGGCTCGTTGCCGAACGGCCACAGCCCAGCTGTCATGTCGGGATCGCCCAACGCCACTCGGCAGCTTGTTACCCCTCATGCCCCATACGTCTCGCCCCCGCTCCCCACGCCCTCAAGTGGCAGCAGCGAGCAGCAGCGGGGACCGCCGCAGCCACCACCGCAACCCGAGCGACACCGCCGTGCCTATACAAGTCCCACAACGGACCACGCCCCAGTTCCCTCGCTGCACCTCAACGCAGATCCTTCATCACAGCGCAACCTGCCGGTCTCGCCTCACCGTCCTCCACTCCCAGCTGTGCCGGGGCTGCCAACAAGAGCGAGCACGGCACCCTCCCCGACATACACTACCGCGAACGACCAGCCGCCTCCCTACGACCCCTCCCCACCTGTGTCGGCCCCGTCCATTATCTCCCCGCCCGGCGCGGCGACCGGTGGGTCTAACTCGACCTCGAGCCTCCATTCCATGACTGTCAACCGTATCGGCAGCCCTGGCGATTCGATGCTCCGCACAGGGGACGGTAATAGACAGCGGTCTGGCTCTATTCAGCGGGCGCTACTCCAGGCCACCACCGACAACGAGCAGTTCTTTGTCGTCGACATCACCGGTATTCACACGAGCGAGGGAATCCGCGAACGTCTGTTCTCCAAGTTGCGCTTCCGCGACGAGGTCCACCCTTCCTTGTCCATCTTCCAAACTGAAGTTGGAGAGTCACCGCACCAGAAGCCCCTCAGTAACCAGGAGCTCCTCCAGCTGTGCCAGCAGTACGGTAACGGTACCGGCAGCCTCAAGTTCCTCGTGGTGCAGACCGGGCTGCCCTCGATCAACCAGACCACTGTGGTACCCCCGCCGGAGCACCTCCGCCACCTCCCTCCCATCGTTACCGACATGACGACGCCCGTGCCTCCCTATTCTGCTTCTGGGCGCCACTCAAACAGCAGCAGTATGAGTGGCTCGGCAGAACCCATGGACCGGGGAAGCGGCAGCCGCACAAGCATTACCAGCGTAGACGAGGCCAACATTGCGCGGGCACAGGGAAGGCTCGGCTCGTCCAGCTCTCGTTCACCCATGACAGACCCACCATCCACAACTGCGTCCCAGCACCCCCTCTCAGTGCCGCCTGGCCACACTGCATCTCGGTCGTCGCCAAACCTGCACGTCATCGACCCATCAGCTGGAGACGACGAGGGCACCTACCGACCATCGCGCCCGACAGCAAGCTCGTCACGACCAGGGCCATCATCGTCACGAGCGGGGCCAGCATCGTCTTCCTTCTCCGCAGGTCCGTCTAGATCGGACGCGGATGCAATGGCCGCAGCTGCCGGCATCATCACGGACGACATGGACGAGGCGACCAAGGCAACAGTCCTTATGCTGTTCATGGAGGACCAGGAGGATGCCAAGCGACAACGGGCGCAGCGCCTAGCCCGCGAGGAGGCTGACAAGCGCCTAGCAATGCAAGAGCAAGAAAGCGAGCGTGAAGTCTGGCAGTTGATGCAGCAGATAGAGCTGCAGCAACAGCAAGAGCAACAGCAGCAGTTGGCCCAGCAGCAGGCACAAGCTGCTTCGCAGCAGGCGACAGTGAGTGCCCTCTCATCCCTGTCGCTGACTCTACCCAGTTGGACGCGCAGCAGGCGGCGACCTATCAATCACAGAACACAGTCCGCGACACGACCAGCGAGCGCGCAGCGCAGTTCTATCTCGAGCGAGCACAGCGACGTGACATGTACGCCAATGCAGGGTCGATCAACGAAACCTGGCAACACGCGGACCATGATCGCGACCCAGGCTCTCTGGCCTTCGCGCGCCGGCAGTCTGAACAGTCCCGACCAACGCAGCCACCCCACCCCCCCAACCCCGCCAGGACGAACACGGCCCCAGCTCCCATGTTCACCGCCGAGGGCGGGGCCAGATATCAACGGCCACCCAACTATGCCCAAGACCGCCCACACGAGCTGCGCCGGCAACCACACACTCCGGCCGGCCGTCGCAGCTCGCGCCCGCACCCCCCATACATCTCCACGCAGTCTGGCTTGCCGCCAAACCCACACCGGACGGGCTCCGGGCACACTGGCATGCCGATCACGCCCATCACGGCGGAGCCACAAGCGTATCCGGACAGTCGGTTCCCTCCCGAACGTGGCTCTGCGTACCTTCCGTTCCCATCACCACAACCGTCGTGGCCGGTTCCGGAGCCGTCCATGTCTCCGTCGCGCGATCACGGAAGGGCCGTTCACCGTTTCGGCCAGGATTACTACCGCGGGCGCACCGGATCAGACTCGCGCATCGACAACGGTCATACCCACGACCAGCCTTACATACCACACAGAAACTCGGACAGCGCATCGGTGTCCGGCACGGTCGTCTCGGATGGCACCAGCACCATCATTGCTCCCTCGCAAGATGAGTCGACATATCGCGGGGCGGATCACGATATGCGTCGATGGGAGCACCTCATCAATGGCCAGGGGGCAATCGCCGACTCTGGAGGCCTGCTCCCAAATGGCGCCGGCGAGAGACTGGAAGGAGACGAGGCTACGCTCTTCATGCATCCGCCCGGGCAGCAACGACGCCGCGGAGTGCAGGGCCGTGGTGGCCGTCGTTTGATGATCAGCAACGCGGATCTTTCATCCGACTCGGAAAGCGACACCGGCAGCATCCGCCGCGTCCAGTCGCTCAGTACCCGTGTCCCCGCCGACGACTGGCATGTCCGCCCAGAGCCCGAGCAGCTGTATGAGCACCTCCAGGAGTTCTTCCCCAAGATCGACATTGACGCACCGTTCGTTGACCCGGCCGTCTTGTCGACACCTAGCACCCCGTCCTCCGAGTCCCCCCGCAACAGCGACACGCATCGTCCGCCTCCACCGCTGCACCCCGCGCGGCAGCATACCGCCACAGCAATGCAGAGCGCCAAGCTCGACGAGCCATCCAAGAACCCTGTCCGCGGCGCAGTGCAGGCAGGCTTCCAGGCCGTTACCAACGCGGCCGCAGCAGCCTTCAACAAGTCCGAGTACCGTCGTTCCATCCGCAATGTCGCCGACCTGCGCGTGCGCTCGATGCAGCGGCAGAAGGGTGATGTCCCAGAGAACCAGGTGCTGGCGCCGCCCAACAAGGAAGCAGGTGTGCGGCGCAGCTCGAGTCTGTGGGGCCATCGCGTTGTCGAAGTGACTCGATCAGAAATGGAGAACCATATCCCGCCCTCAGTTCCCGAGTCGCCGTCGTCAGATGGCCGTCCTGGTGAGTGTCAGCTCTGTGGCAGATGTGCTAACTGCAGTCACCTTAAACTGGGTCAAGGGTCGGTTGATTGGCAAGGGCTCATACGGTCGAGTGTACCTGGCATTCAATGTCACCTCGGGCGACATGATGGCAGTCAAGCAGGTCGAGCAGGCACCTTCAGACGAGGGCACCGTCGACCCGCGCCAGAAGAGCATGATCGACGCTCTGCAAGGCGAGATCTCCCTCCTGAAGGATCTCTACCACACGAACATTGTCACCTATCTTGGCTGCGAGACCAGCCCAAAGTACGTGTCAATTTTCCTCGAGTACGTTCCAGGAGGCACCATCGCTGCCATCTACCGCACGCCAAACCAGGGCCGCTTCGAGGAGCAGCTGGTCAAGTACTTTACGGGCCAGATTCTCGACGGCCTCGCGTATCTGCACGACAAGGGCATCTGGCACCGCGACCTCAAGGGCGACAACATCCTTGTCGATGCGAGCGGCGTGTGCAAGATCTCCGACTTTGGCATCTCGAAGCAGACGTCGGACGTGTACGACTCGTACGCCAACGGCACGATGATGAAGGGCTCAGTCTTCTGGATGGCGCCCGAGATCATCCAGTCGCAGGGCGAGCGCAGCTACAGCGGCAAGGTCGACATCTGGTCGCTGGGCTGCGTCGTCCTCGAGATGTGGACGGGTGCGCGCCCATGGAGCGATGTGCAGGAGCAGATGCAAGTCATCCTGATGGTGAGCACCTCACGCATTCGCGCGCTAACAACAGCTCTACCGGCGTCTCACCCCCGCTCTACCCGGCGACGTGCACCTCTCGCCCAAGGCGTACGAGTTCCTGTACAAGTGCTGTCTCGCGAGCGACCCCAACAACCGCCCCACAGCCGTCGAGCTCTTGCAGCACGAGTTTGTCACGGATCGCGACCCGGCGTGGACGTTCTCCGATTCGATGATCGGCAAGGCAGTCGCCAAGCGCGGCGCCAAGGCCAACGCGGAAAAGGCCGAGAAGACGATGCGCAGCGCGAGCTCGAGCTCGGGCACTGGCATGGGGTAGGCGCATCACCCCCTCTTACACTAGTCACATTATAGTCTGCTGCACTCTGCTGTCTCCATAGCCCGGGTCATAGATAGGATTACTGGGCATAGGATGCTTATTCTGGCATGTATCTCAGTGCTTTAGTGTGACTGAGGCGCCCGGTATGTGTTTGTCACAACGTCTGAACTGCGCCCAATTGGCCGATGCCATCACTTGCGGCGTCCGCTTCAGGCCTGCAGCAGCATCGACATCCCCAGCTCGTCTAAAGGCCTCAGAAGCCCAGATTGGCACGCCGCGTGCCCCCTCTTTGCAGCCTGCCATCCAGCACCAGGCATATCGGCATCGTGTGGGAGCGCAGGAGGTGGAGTTGTCCTCCCTTCGCGCCGCCCCTCACCTCCTCGCCGTCCCATGCGATCCACGTCCCCTCCCTCACACCCCACCCCAAGGCTGCCAACATCCATCTCTTCGCACCCACCCTCATTTCCTGGGCCGCAGCGGGCGGTCCCTCGCCCCCTGCGAGCTCTGCCCGCACCCAGGAGCCCCTGCGATGGGCGAGACGGCGGCGGGAGGACTTGTGAAACGGTCGACATGGCTGTCTGATGCGTCCCAATGCCTAGACTGAAGGAAGCAGTTGTCACCACGGGCTCCATAGGCCAGACGCAGCCTTTGCACTAGTACAGACGGGTCTTGTGGAGACTCTGGACGTATCCCTGGAGTCATGGAGGCAAGGCGCATAGCTGTTCACGGTTGGCAGGTGAGAGGCGCAACAAAACTCAAGGACTGAACACCGCTGTGAGACCTTGTTTATCAACCCACCATCACAGCGCTGTTTAGGTCAAGCGCGGGAGCTATTCCACGTGATGTGCGGAGATCGATTGGTGCCCGCTCACCACCTGATCGCACATCTTATCGTTCGGCCACAGCGATAACTCCCTCCGAGATAGCCACCCGCACTGATCCGGCATCACTGTGCAGCCTCCACCGCAGGAAACCAATGTCAACATCACTACAGCTACAAGTCAAGAACTAGCTTAGCCCCGCGACGACTCGAACGCCCACAGCCCGCGGCCCATGCGGCCAGGCTCGCGGCGGGGAAGAGCAACACTCGCCCCAGTCCCGCCCACCTCCTGCTCGCGCTCACGCTCGGCACGCTCCCGGTCCCACAGTCCCGTGGTTTTGGCTGGCGCAGCGGCCCGCTCGCGGTCACTCGCGGCCGTGCTCGGCGGGCGCCCGTTCGCTGCAGCCGCTGCTGTGGGTGCGGTCGGCGATGTGGCGGCAGGCACGCGCCGCGCAAGTAACAGATCGCGACGCTCGGCGTCGGTGCGGCTCTGCCTTCCGCGGTCGTACAGCCCGTAGTCGGGGCGAGGGGGTGGCGCGGCAGTCTCGGTGGGCGCCGCCGCCTGCTTCTCGCGTGCAGCGCGCTCCTTGTCGCGGCGCTCCTTCTCCAAACGGTCGCGCTGCGCCTCCTCCTCCAGGCGCTTGAACTCGCGTTGCCGTTGCCTCTCACGCTCCTCAAATTCCCAGTCTTCGTTGTGACGTGCACCACTGGCTGCTGGGGCACCAGCGGGAGCCGCCACTGACGTGGGCGTGGAAGCCGCACCAGCGGGCGTAGCAGCGTCGGCCTTGGTGGGCTCGACCGCGGATATGAACTTCTCAGTCTTGGCGAGCATGGCCTCCAGCCAGCGCTTCCCCTCGCGGAGCTGGCTGAGGTGCTCTTCCACTCCCCTCTGGGCCTGGCTGTAGTGGCCGTACGACGAGGACAGAGAGGACGAGCTACCGCCGACGCCACTTCCGTAGAAGCGAGAGACTCCAGCGTCGCGCGTTGTCTCGGGGGAAGGGCGGCGAGGCGGAGATAGCTGCGTAGGCTTCGGGGCCGAGCCGGCTGCCGAAGAACCCACAGATGATCCGAGGTCGCGTCGGCCAAAGCTGAAGCCACCACCGTAGCGGCCGGCCGTAAGGCTGGACCAGGGGGAGCCGATCGCCGAGTCGCGGGGGTTCGGGCCGTATATCGAGTATCGTGGGGTGTAGGTAGGCGAGGCGGTCGTGCTCGATGTGGTGCTCGCGTTCAGTCGAGAAGCAGCCGTAGCAGGCGCCGCGGTAGCGGGGCTGCCCGCAGCTGGTGCACGGCCATCGGTCGTCTGTGCAAGAGGGGAACGCGAGTAGCGCTCACGCGAGCGCTCGCGCTCCTTCTCACCAGCGAGACCCACTAAACCGAGGCTGTGGGCGCTAGGCAGGTGGTTGTCCTCGTCCGCCTTGCGCTTCACCCCACGGAGGACGTCCTCCTTGGAGTCGACGTCCATACGGTTGGAACCGGGCTCAAGACGCGCCGATCCCGACGACGAAAGTTTGTCTCGGCCAATCTCGGGGGAGACGCTCGCCGCTGCCTTTGTTTGTGGAGCAATGGACAGGAGCGTCTCGGCGGCAAGCTGGTGAGACGAGAGTTGCTGGCAGTTAGCGCGCACATGCATTGATGGACTCACCTCTCCGTGGTCTCGCTCTTTGTCGTCGCGCTCGCGCGGGCGGTCCTCAATCCACCATGGCTTCTTGCGCTCAGAGTTGGCGCCCGCGGTCGGAATGATAAGAGGGATGTTCTTGCGTCTTGGGTCCATGTCACGCTGCGCAGCGCTGTGGCCCCAGGGCGAACCCATGCCATACGGGCGTGCCTTGTCGTCATACGGGTTGCTGTGTGACACTGGGGCCGGAGCCTGGGGCGGCGGCGGAGCACCCGCAGAACCCGCGCGGCCGGGCGTAGTCGCCGTTGCGACGGCAGGGACGCGCTTGCGGCGCTTGATGACAGTTTTCTTCATGGCCACCGGGCGGGGCACACCGTGGAGCTTGTGGTACAGGCCGCAAGCATTGCACTGAGGGCGACCTTCTTCGTCGCGACGCCACAGTGGGGTCGTGCTGGTGCCACAGTTTCTGCAGCTCATGCCGACGGGGGTTGCAGCCAAGCCGTTTCCAGCTGGCGTGCCACCCGCCTGCTGCTGAGACTTCTCGGGATTGTCCGACTCTGGCGAGGTGGGATTGGTCTGCTTGCCATCGGCTGGCGTGCCCGACTTGCTGGCCTGGGCGGCGGCGCCCGAGGATGCCTGCGGCTGGCCGGTCGCACCGCCTGCCGGCGGGTAACGAGGGTCGTTGTTGGCCGACGACGAGGAGCGCGGGCCGCCCATGCCCGCCATGATGTTGAGGCCCCACGGGTTGGAGCGCTCGGGGGGACGCTCCGAGGCTGGTGACGGCTTGGCGGATGGGCGCTCGACACCCTCGGCAGGGCCCGAGGGGCCCGATGGTTGAGTCGCCATGGTGTTGTTGTAGGTGGGGCAGCCCTCGCAAGCAGCATTGCCGCCCGCGCCGTTGCAGCGGCCGTCACCCGGGCATGAGCCAGGCTTTGCTGGGCCGCACGGCTCTGGCGGAGTGCTTGGCCCAGTGGACCTCCTCTTCTTGGCCGCGGGCTCCTCGTCCTCTTTCTTGGCCTGAGCTGTGGACCTCCTAGAGGTCCTCCGCTTCGGCTTGTCCCCGTTCTCCTCGGTTGCGGGCGTGCCCGGGCCAGAGTCAATCTCCTCCTTGGGCGCCACCGACCCGGCGCGTGACGCAACGGCAGAGGGAGCCTCGGAGCCGACGGCGGGCGTCGCCGCCGCGGGCGCTTCGGATTCTGGAGTGTCTTCGTCACCCCCGCGCTCGTTGGACGCCCCGAAGCCAGCGCCCCAGCGACCGCCCAAAGGTTTCCTCCAGCTCATGTTGTAGCCGTTGGATGCGGAAGCGGGCCCGTTAGACGTGGTGGCGGGGGTATTTTGTTGCGCTGCGGATGGCGCAGGCGCAGACGAGGTGGGCTTTGCGGGACGCGAGTTGTCGTCGTCGTCGTCTAGTTCGTCTTCCTCTTCGTCAACCTGGGAAGCGAGGGAGCGCCTTGTGCCCGAGACGCGGGAAGCTGCAAAGTGCTGGTAGCCGGCTAGTTGTGAGGAGCGGGCGATGGGGGAGATTGGATTGGAGAGGCTGGCGGGGGGGGAAACCTTTGCCGAGCTTGGCGAGGTGGGTGCGGTGGGGCTGTGAGGGGTTTGGTGAGGGGAAGTCGCCGTGGGGGCGTTCGGCATAGCGTCTGTCATTGATCAGTGACTGTTGAATGGGGTGGATGGATGGATGGATAGAGTGGGAGGGCGAGGATGAAAGAGAAGAGAGAGAGAGAGAGAGACAAGGCAGCAAAGGGGGGGGGAGGAGGGAAAGGGGGCAGATGGAGATGATTTGGGAATGCTTGCTCGTGGTTGGCGGATAACGCGGGATTGTAATCAGGGACTAGAACTTGGACCATCTGCAGCCCAGTCTGCCCAAATCAAACCCACAAAGGCCCAACTCGAGAGGGGCCAGGGGCGATCGGGTGTCGGCTCCTGCCACCACGCTGTCCCCTCGCCCAACAATCACCGAACCAAATCCACTCCTCGCACCCCCCTCCTCACTGCCCAACATCACTCTAGACACCGATCAAACTTGATAACACAATGCACCCCTCTCGCCCCCGTCGCGCGTGGGCAACGTGGTGGCGTGGTGGTATGATGGGCATCAAAACGGCATCCGAGGCCCGTGACTGGAGGCAAGGGGATGGGTGGCGTTATCTGCGGACTCGCCCGAGCAGACCCAGGATCGAAACCGTGGACCGTGGGTTTCGGATTCGAAATACCGCGCGAGCAGCGTGGGGCCCGTCTCGGCGCCGAGGACGGCGACAGCAGGGGACAAGGAGTTGCAGATGGAGGGGGAGATTGGATGGAAGGGAGTGTGTGGATCAAAGTGGGCAGACGTAGCAAGGGGGGCAAAGGGAGGGCGGGTTATCAAAACCTACTGTGGAATTCCTTCCGACTGCGTGTGCGGTGTGCGTATGCGTGCGTGCGTGCGTGCGCTGTGCGTTACGCTATGTAGCAGTTATTCGATCAGAGCCGAGGGTTGCGTAAAGGTGGGCAGATGGTGAAGAGGACGTTGAGAGGATGATGATGATGGATGATGGTGGTGGATGGGTGGTGGGTTGTTGGATGGTGGAGGGGCGGAGGCTGATTGATAAATGGGTGGGGTGTGAAGAGAGTTCCGGGAGTGAGAGAGTGAGGTGACAAGGAAGTGATGTTGTTGGTGGCAAAGAGCAGAAGTGGTGGCGCGAGGTGGATGTATGGGGATGGATGGGATGGATGGAGGATGGATGTTTAGATTGTGGTCGAGGAGGGAGAGATAATGGCAAGAAGCGAGATGAGAGTCAGAGATGGATGTGCGTGGGCCGAACCATCAAGCGACACAGGGGCAAGAGGGGAGAGGCGAGGGGACAAGGGGGATCAAATCAAATCAATTCCACTCAAGACTAGTCGACTAGTCCTCTGACCCATGACCCACAAAGGATAGATCAACACGCACGCTGTGGTCGGTTCGATTTCGGTTCCTACCCTGGCAAACTGGCAAACCTACTCCAGCTGTGGCTTTGCTCTATTCATGGTACACGGCATATGGCCCGAACCGAGACGCACGCATTCGCTTGTGTGACCGTTACTGTAACATGGCATACAAACAGCGACAGCTGACCGAGGCCGATCCGATGTCACTCGCTCGTTACTCGTCGCTCTCGCCCGGCGGGGATAACGGATCATAGATGCTAGCTCTCTACCGGGTCCGTCAATTGCACCACCTACCAAAAGCCAAGCAGCGAGCTATCCCAAGCTACTCGTACTGTGCAGCTGCAAGGCCTCAAGTGTCCGTTTTTTCATCCTCGGTTGAAAGACAAGGGCTACAAAGAGGGGCTATGGTAGCCTCGGAGTTTGACGACTGCGGTCAGATGCCCAGATGGCCCACTTTTGACAACGGAAACCCTGAAATGGTCCAGGTGGCCAGGTGCCAGGCGTTAATCAGCGCCCACGATTAGATGCTAACACGCACAAGCCATCAAACCCCCCATGCCCCTCCTCCCACAAGCTCCTCTCTGTACATAGTACAAATGCCGACGTCAATGCACCTCGCCCGTACCCCCTTCCCCACCGTGCGTGCATCGCTCGGGTTCACCTTCTGCTTGTGATGCTCGGCGTGTGACCGGCGACTCCGGCGGTGGCAGCTTAAGCGCCGCTCGGGGGTGATGTCAGCGCTCCCGCCTAATCGTAATCAGTGGCCGCCTACCGTGACATCAGTCCCTTAGCCGCGGATAGCGCTCACCGCCCAACTCACATCACCAGCATGGATGTATAGATGTATAGATGGGATGGGTCGCAGCCACCAGATCCCCACTCAATGCACTGAGACCACTTGTATGTACTGTGACTCTCCCCGTTTGAATGCAAGGGGCGGCGAGCGGCTGGCAAGTCGCCGGTGGTCGAGTGCCAAGGTGCCACGGCCGGGGATGGGCGGCGGTATGGGCATGGTGATCTAATCGCGATTGGCAATTGTTTGTGACGACCAATCAGGAGCAAGGATTGGCACGGTTGACTGGGCCCACGCCCACCATTTTGTGGTATGATCTGCCATCTGCCATCTGATCAGCGGTACCAGATCCGCCACATTCTTAGATATCCCCATATCGCCGCTTGTCCCTTGACAACCACGCAAACCACGGCTGGGCGGTACGGCTGAGCCGCTATATCCAGCCCAAGACAACATCTCCCCTCTTAGCACATGGCCCACATGCCACACGCTTACACTGCTCCTGGCCCACGCACGCACGTCAGGAATAGCCGCCGTACACGACTTTGATCTCAGCCAGTGGAGCGGAGGAGGGGAAAGCAAGGCATGGAGGAGCGAGGCATGGATGGGGGCCGGATCGGCAAGTTGGTCAGTCACCCAAGATGCAAAGGGCCAAAGGGCATCATGGGCAAGCGAGTTACGCGAGCATCTATGGCTCAGGGGTAGATCCGCACCGCGCGGCTCCGCCCTCCGCCAACTGACGCGGCCCAACCTCTCGCTCCTTTGCGCACCAACCGACTGCGTGATTGCCCTCCTCCCTTGCCCTCGGGCACGCACTGCGCGCCCGACGCGTCGCCGAGCAACAGGTTGGTTCACACAGCGCACAACCAGCGCCACCAAGGTACCAGCGACGGAGGCAGATGCGATAACCTCCGCCTGTGCTGATTGGCGCGTGACTGCCGACGTGCCTGCCTCTGTGGTTGCCGAAACGAGCCGACCCGGACACGGCCGACGCCCGACAAAGGGACCGGGTTCGCCGTGCTTTCCCGAACCCAACCATCATACTACGCAGATGAGCAGATCGCCACACCACACCAGCCGCTCGGGCTCTCGGCCTCGGAGTGATCCTCGCTCCAGCGAAGCACACGGCTCGAGGGATATAGAATGGTTCGGTGATGCATGCCAATCGTACAGAGGCAGTACAGCAGTGCAGAGCGGAGGCAAAGGTCACGCTTGATTCTGCGATAACGATTACGATTGAGCACGCGATGGATCGTCTCGAGCCGAGTGTGCTGAACGATGCGGGGTTGGGACTGCATGGAGTGCGGGGCTCCCCGTGATACAAGTCCTGCCTCTGCCTGTGATACACGTCCTGCGTCTGCCATCGACCGCCCAGCACGAAGACGGTCACCATGTGGACCACCTGCCAGGGAGAGTGGTTTCCAGAGGGCAGACATACTTCTCCAAGCGAGCGCCCGGTGGTGGATGACTCCGTCTTTGGGCTCATGCCGTTCCCGCCATGTGCGCACACGTCGATGATGACTCGCACAGAAGCGTGAGAGACGTCCACCGTTATCACAAGTCACATGGGCACATCTGGCCCATGGCACACGACTTGCCTTCACGGTCGTCGCTAATCACAGAGATCGGCAGAACTAGCGGCTACCAGATCATGATACCAGATTAGCTCCTATCACGCGGCAGATATCACGCTCCGCTCGTGGTTCCTTCCATCGGTGACCATGCCGCAGTTTATCGGGTGTGAGTCAAGGTTGTATGAACGGCTGCCCGGTACCCGGACACGCTCACCGGACCATGCCAGCAGCGCGTCGTCCCGGATCATGCCAGAACCAAGCAGCGCTTAGGACCGCTGCAGAAGCAGAGCAGCAACACCCCGTGGGTTCACATTCCCGCCTGGACGCGAGCTTGCCTAGACCGTCCCGCAGTCCGTGTTAGCGGCTGGCCCCGCTCGCACCGCTGGCCACCACTTCCACTACGGATTATCCTCGGGTAAGGCCCAACGCTGGGCATTCCGCATTCACAAGTGTCCCTCTTTGTCTCTTTGTGGCCAGCTTCGACTAACCGCCGCCCGACGGGCCTCTGAACATCCTCAACGGCAGGCTGCTAAACGATATACGACGCGTATCCGGTACATAGTTGCCCCGACACGCCAGCCGGAGCTCTGATCGCCGGCAGAAATGCCGGGGCTGGCCGCGGGCATCAATGCGCGCGCCATCTGCATCCGAGGGACGTGATCAGGGTGAGACTGAAGAGCCGAAGTGGGGGAGGAGAGTGGGATACGAAGTGGGGTGGGCAGAGTGGGGACGCGAATGGGGTAGCGTAGCGGTGGGGCGACAGTGGCGGTGGGGGAGTGTGGCGGTGGGGGTGCGCCACACCATGGGCATGACACTCGAGGGGAGGCTGATAAGCACAGTAGCCAAGCCAAGCCAAGCCACCCGCCACTTCTGCTCGACTGCGGCATTTTCGTACCCGGGACAAAGATCTGGGCCATCCCGCCCAGGCCCCATACCGCCCCCTGATCGACCTCTCTTGAAATGCCCGTTCGAGGCACTTGCCGTCATGTCACGGTTGCTGCAACGCAACCTCAGCTGCTCCCCTTGCGCACGTTCGCCTCCGTTGTCCGTCCGCCGTCCACTTCTAGTCTCCGAAGCCGCCACATACCCGGCGGGCCTTCTTCCCACCGGCCGTCCATCGTCCCAGCCCGAGCTCACTTTGATCCGCCGCGCACGGACATGGTTTGCCCAATCGCCTAGTGGCGGTTGCGGGTAAACCTCTGATATGGCGGGAATAGAGCGCACCTCCATGCCGCCGGGCCGGCGGGAAAACGGGTTGGGTGGAATGAGAGGGGCTATTTCCGCTCGGCTCGGTATTCTGCCCGACCCTGGCCGACCTTTCGACCAACCAGCCAAGCGGTGCCCCAGCAGAACGTCGTCGGGGACTCGGGAGAAGCGGGCCAGGATGGACACACTTGAACTTGAGTGCAGAGATGCATACGCAATCGAGCAACCTGCCCGAAGAAGGCCCAAAATGCAGGCACCAAATCAAAAAAACCAGATCATGTACTGGCGTCAGCGTACGTCATCTCAGATGCATCCGGCGGCGCCGTAGCGCAGGCACCTCCTCCGCCGGGAGGGCTGTGATCACGCGCCATGGCAGGGATCAAGCTCAGCCAGGTCATAACACCGCCTTTCCGGTGACGTGGCAGGAGCGCGTCCCCAAGTTGGCACGACTCGGTGGCACTGCTGACTACTCACTGAAAGGTCGTGTGTGTCATTGGGTTCGTGTCTTGCGCCTGCGCTAGCCACTCATGCCAGGCTGGCCTGCTCGACCATGACTAGAGTCAGCGGAGCGAAGGTGAAGGCAGCTCACTGTCTGCGAATGTGTCCCAGTACTGCGGGGAGTTGACTTCCTTGCCCGCAGAGATGTAGTTGCGCAGAGAGTACAGGCCGGATGGAATAGCGCCGAACGCGAGGCTCGAGTCGCCTGCGAACTGCTGCTCGAGGAGCTCGGCCTCGGGCACCGCGTCGGCCATCCCGTTCTTTTCCACTGCGTCGGCGATGACGCCGACGACAGGCATTGTAATGCCAAGTACCCCAAGGAGGGACTGGTTTGATGCAAGGCTGGGATCCAGCTCTTTCGGCTTGCCTCCATCCCGCCCAAACTCAGAGTTGGCAGTGAGGAAGTTGTTGAACAGATTCTGGATCTGGTCTGCGTTGGCACCAACGTCAGACCGCGGAGTCTCCAACCCTTGACTAGCCGCGGCCGGCGTGTCTTGTGCCGAAGCTGGACTGCCCGCGCGGCTGGCGCGAGACGAGCCAGGCCTCGACGACTCTCCTGTCCCTCTCAGGTCTCCAGTGGCGCGTGACGAGTTGCGCCCACCGCGCTCAAAGGATGTGTTGTCCTGGAGAGGGTGAAGCAGATCTTCCTCACCCGTCTCTCCGTGCGCCCCTCGCAACGAGGACGCACGCTTGCTGAGTGTGTGGATCTGAAAGTTAGCCAAGAAATTGTCATGAAACTCACAATTGCAGCCTCCTGGCGGCTGAACTCATCGCTGCTGGGGTTGTAGGGGTGATTCTCCATGAAGTTGGTCACAATCTTCCACATGTCCGAGGCGTATGGCGAGTCGGGCTCGAGGAGGAGATTGATACCGGCAATCATCGCACAGTTCTGTCGTTAGCTACACACAAATGTCGTACAGAAAACACTCACAAACTCGCGGAACGAGCCACCGAGTAAAGTCTCAAAGAAGTCGGGGTTCTCCTTGTGGAACTCCTGGCGCTGAATGTTAACTAGAGTCTCCACTACACCTTACAATCTTGAAATCCGTGATGGCCGCTTCGAAGCATGCTTGGCGCGACAGCGCATACTTTTCGCTACGTAGCTGACGCAAAAACCACGGCCGATGAAGGATTATGGTGAAGTGGAGTATTTCCGTCTGTATGTAGTAGCGGTGCACCGGGAGGAACGTGAGCTCTGTCATGTCAGCGAGGTCAGAGATATGGGGCCCACCCTTGTCGAGAGACTTGTCCGGGGTGAGCATTTGGAAGTGACGTGGAAGGTCATCGCGGAGCTTGCGGAGCTGCGCGTCGATCGCCTGGACGTCGCTGTACTGGATGGGGTTGCTCAGCTTCTGGAACTGGGTGGCAATCTGTGAGACAATGCCAGCGAGGCGGTTCCGCAGAATGAGGAAAGTCGCAAACGTAGGCTTGTCAAGCGGCTTGGGCGGCGGCGCAGTGTCTACGTCAACCAAAGCTGACAGCTCAATGTTGCTCGGCTCCTTGGTGTCGTAAAAGTCGGGGTTGATGGAGACTGGGCGGCCCAGGAGGCAAGAGTAGGTTGCGTCGGCGTGGCACAAGTAGGACCAGAGGCGGCGGCGGTACTCGGTCATGTATGGGTCGAGGTCGAGGAGGCTGCCGTCACGGTGCAGGCAGAGTGCAGTGCCCGTTGCAGCCGCCGCGCGAAACTGGAGCCAGCCCTCCGCGAGCCGCCGCTCATGCATCAGCACGAGATAGAGGCCGATCTTTCGTCAGCTCACACCTAACGTAGACTCACCAAGATGCGGGCCTCAACAAGCTGCAGGTTCTCGGCATTGAGTGACGTCGAGACCATGATCCCGAATTGTGCGCCCCAGAACAGCTTCATGCTCGCCTTGCGTCTCTGCTCCGCTGTGCAGTCCTCCGACACACCATCGGGGAACAGTTTGACAGCAATCGCCAGGACGGCAAAAATCAAGGGGAATGCAAGCACCGATGCAGGGGTAATTTCACCCCCAGACGCGTAAACAGCTTCGTAGGCTGGGAGTCGTCAGCACCCCACATCAAGGTTCAACTCCGTTCACCCCGGATCACCCGGGCATTCCTGCCTCACTCACCTCGCCGGAACAAGCGCTCGTCGATTGGGTAGCGGATGTGGTTGACCTTGGTGAAGAAGAATGTAACGAGCTTGTCGGCACGGTCCTTCGTAGGCAGGTCCTGGAGAGCCCGGCGGAGCTGTTGCATGAGCTCCGTTGCGATGGTCCCGCCTTTGTTCTGCCGCAAACGTACAGTGACGGTGCCGCCCTCGTCGACAATGTTCTCCAGTTGCTCACGTACAGATCCATGATAGTCGAGACCAAGTGGAGTCTGGGCTTCGGTTTGGGGCAACGGGTTTCGGCTGACAGTTCCGCGGTCAAGACCGCCAAGCCACGCCTCCTCTCCGCTCTCCGACTCTATGCGGCCTTGCGCGCCAGACGTCGCGGGTGACGCGGACACAGGGGGTTCGAGCTTGGCGTGCACGGGCGGGGGCGAGAGTGCCTGCTGGTGGGCTTGAGGTCAGTACAAAGTTGTCCACGTTCAGCCGAGTGACTCACTCTGCCGCCACTCGGCCAGAGCGCTGCTGCTCTCCATGCCGTCGACGCGGTTGAGAACGGCATTGACGATGCGCTCGAGCTTGTTTACCCGACCGTTGAGGGCAGTGGGCGTGGCTGCCTGGTCCGGGGCCTTTCCGCGAGCCGCTGCGGTGCTCCCTTCGGCCTCTGTTTTGGGCTTGGGCCGAGGCGGCGGTGATCCCAACCGTGCGCTCGGGACACACAGGTGAGGCACCTTGCGGCTCACGCAATGCTGACATGGCGTCTCGCGGTTGCACTTCTGCTTGCGCTTTGCACACTCTGCACATGAAAAGGCCTGACGGCGCTTCTTCTTCTTGGGCTCGGGGACAGCAGACTCCTGAGGGCTTGGTGCAGGGTGCTTGGAGGTCGATCGGGCACTTGTCGGGGCCGTTTGGGGCCGTGCGCCGATCGAACCCCGGGGTGACGAGACAGCCACTCCGGGTGGCTCATGCGGCGGCGGGGGAGGTGGCAGTTCGTGGCCCTGGTGGATTCGCGGGGATACGTATGGCTCGTGGTCCCGCAGGGGAGACTGGTGGTGGTATGGCTCGGCCTTTGCATAGGGCGGGGGGAGTGGGTTGGGGGGCGGCGGCGCCTCCCAGTGCCGGGGTGCGTAGGGGGCAGGGGGTGGCTGGGGGTAGTCGGAGAGGGAAGGTAGCCTCTCGAAGCGGGGCGACATGGACGGGGGGCTCCAGCGCCTGCTCGAGCCGGGGCGGGGCATGTCCATGGACGATGGGGACGCCGATGCATGGTGACCGGCGCCCCAGCCCATATGTTCGCCGTGGGCGGGGCCGGGGCTGGGGGCGTCACGCATGCTGGGTGAGGGAGGATAGTAGCTACGGGGGCTGGCGGAAATGGGTGGGGGAAGGCCGTGAAGGAAGGATGAGGATGAACGATGCAATGGTCGGGTGTGGGTGTCGGGAGGAGGGGGGAAGCGGTGATCACGATCACGATCGCGGATGTCGCGGTCATCGCGGTCGCGCTGCATGGCGCGGTTAAAGAATGAGGAGTGCTGGGCGGAGGGGAGAAGTAGCGTTATGGGATATGGGATGATGGGATTGTGGGTGGGGGAGAGATAGCGGAGAGTGGGGTAAAAGGTGGGTGTGGGTGGGGGTGGGGGATCGGTTGGTTGGTCGGTCGGGCGGGGGAGTGAGGCGGAGGTTGGGTTGGCGGTTGGCGCGTTTGACGGTTGATGGGTTGATGCAACTAAAGTGCAAGGTTGGGCAAAGCCAAGTGCCGGCGGGTGGTGCGGAGTGTATGCGGCCAAGACCACACGGATGGTTGGTCGGGGTAGGGATGTTTGGGTCCTCTCAAGGGGGTCCCGTCGATGGATCGAGGTGGGATGCGATGTGGTTGGGTCCGCGGTCGGGGTGGGGGCAGCGCAACAGCATGCAGCTTGGAGCAAATGCACACTTGAGAGAGGTAATGAAGACCTCGAAGGCAAGGGGGACCAGAGGGATAGCCAAGCAACCAACTCTTGATCAGAGAGGAGTACGCCGCCAATCCACCCAAACCTAACCTCTGGGACAAGAACGCTGACCGTTGATGAGCGCGCGACGCCAACCTCTGGTTTCTTGCCTATGGCTCGTGACCAAAACGTCAACCAGCGGGCGGAGAGGCGGAGCGGAGGGGGGGTGGAGGGCTGGTGGTGGTGGTGGTGGAAGAGGAGAGGAGAGGAGAGGACAGGAGAGGAGGAGAGGAGAGATGGTCCAGGGAGCTTGGGGTAGCAAGCTTGAGACGGTCCAGGGGATGCCGGTGGTTCCGAGTGGGCGGATGTTCCTCTCCCAAACTGGGGTTTGCGGGTAGGAGGTACGCAAGAAGGAACCCAAGAGCCAAGAGGGAACCCAAGGGGGCACACCAAGAGGGTAGACGTTGTCCTGGGTACTCGGGGGTAGCGTGCGCGCGTGCGCGTGGGCGCGTGTGCCTTCCTAACACGTCCCAATGGGAATGACGGTGATATCACTCGGCCCGTGGTGCCGTGGTCCCGGCGCCGGATGACGAATACGAGGAATAAGATGAAGAGGAAAGAAGCACGAGACGCCGTGGACGGTTCGGCTTTGTTACGTTCCACCCGACACTGAACACGGCGGCGCTCACGACTTCGGCACTCGTGTCGGGGATGAGACCGCGGGCGCGGCAGCTGACTAGGTGCAAGCGGGTGGCTTGAGGCATTCGCCTGATTGAAGGCGTCGCGTGCGTGGCGCAGCGTGGGGCGTGGATGTGGGCGTGGGTGTGGGCGTGGGTGTGGGCGTGGGCGTGTCTGTGATAGCAGGTGTACAGGCAGGGTTAGCAGGGAAGTCGACGAAACACAGGTGTCGGCACCAGTTGGCCGGCAGGGAAGCAGAGGGGGGGAGGGGGCAGAAGAGGAGGGAGGGGGACAGGAGGAATGGTGGTCGACGATGTGACCGGGGGAGACGGGCGAGGACGGGGCGCCGGGATACGAGCAAGGGAGGACGAGATCTGGATTTGGCTCTCGTTGGGTGCATAGGGGGTGCATGATTGCGAGCTGGAGGGTACTGTAGACGCTGTGGGTGCACGAGGGCGATATGGGCTGTCCTTGAAGCGCCAGGCTCATTGGTCCAACAGCCCGACTTGCCGAGTGCCGACAATCACTTGTTGGCCAACTCGGTACCTTCGGCTTTCTCAATGCTGCAACATTTTTCTGCCCTCCGCACTGTCTCAGCTCGCGCTAAGCCACACCGTCATCCCTGGTGCATCCTGTCCGTCCTGTGCATCCTATGGATCATGTGGATCCTGTGGATCCGCGCCATGTCCCGATGCTAAGAATGGGGCCATGGTGTCGTGATCTGCCGCCCGCGTGCTAGTGTCCGCGTGTTCGTTCGGCCCTCGTGTCCTCGTGTCGTGTGGTGTCTTACCGAACCTCTGGGCTTTGCCGGGCGACCTAGGCGTATTGGCCAGGGTATCTTCGGCGCCGGGCTCCTCGGCAGGGGGCGAATAGGGCAAGGAGGGCCGGAATGGCGCGGCACCCGCCGCCCGCCATAGAGTAGGATCAGCAATTCAGACATGGGGCGGGGTCTGGAAGTTCTGGGTCTGGACGCCCATCACTCCGACTGTCGCAGCCGTGCGGATGCGCGCACGAGCGGCGAAAGGCAGGCGAGGGGGCCGACTGGATTCTGGGCCCCGGTCAACTCTGCAGATTAACAGATCAAGGCTCGGGTGCAAGTTGCAGGCCTGCAGGCTGGCGGCCTGTGCGGCCTGGGGGATGTGCATGTCCAGGCACCGCTGGCCTCGTCTCGTGTCCTGTGGTGGCGGCACGCCGCCGCCTCCGGCAGGCGCGGGGTTGTAATATGCCCCTCGGCCCGGGCTACCCTGGGTGGTCCGGTTAGCCTGCTGAATACACTCTGGCTTCTGTCTTAGACCGTCCCGTGCGCCACCGGGCGTTTGCAGAACGTGCCACCATTCGGGGCTAAGACAGCGGTCATTTTATGCCGACCCAAGGGTCTGGTACTGGCACACGGCACATTGACGCCAAGCTAGGGAGGTGCGGAACGCAAAGCATACACCGAGGTGACTCCAGGTAACGCCGCGACCAGAGCAGGTGACTAGCTGCGTGAAGCTTCGGGGGCATCAGCGGCGGCGACATTACCTGCGCCACCTCACGCTCTCTGACGAAGAGAAGACGAGGGCTAGAACGAACTGAGAGGAGAGTACGGCATGTGGGCAAACAAGGGTCGGGTCGTCTGACGAGGGTGACGAGGCTGATGGATGACAAGACGACAAGGATGACGGGAGATTAAGGGAAAGGTGATTTCCAGGGACGAGCGTAAATACTCTCCGGAGCGTATTTACTATTAGACGCCTCCCTCCTCATGACGGCCACTTGTCAGCTTGTCAGCCTGTGCATGCAGCTCATGTCTCATAACCTCTGTACCCCACATACTCTCATCCAGTGGTCAACTCTGTCATTTTGCCGAGTCTGTTTACCTGCCACTGTGAGCCTGACGACTATGTCCCCGTTAGCTCCTACTCGTTCCAGATAACATGTCGCCAAGCATTGGCCATCAAGTGCCACGATGCCACATCATGTTTCTCGTCGTCCTCCTCTTGTTAGCCTCGGTTCGCTGCCGGTCAGGGGTCATGTGGAGCTGGGTTTAGGGGTTGCCCTGTTGTTGCCAGCTGGCAGAACGCTAGAAGCAGCACATGCGCCGAGAACCCAATCTCGGTCCCATGTGTTATTGCCGATCCCCATCCCCTGACCGTGAGCGTCGTCGGTGTGATCAACTACGACGTCTTGTTGAGGCTGCCGAGCACTCTGGCAGGTCACTCCCACACATCTCCCCTTACCTTTGCTCACGCCTGTTCTCCTGTTCCGCACCCCCTCCCGACCTTATCAAGCTCACACCCTGACCCCTGCCTTCCCGTTGCTCACCTGCCCATTCCATAGATCTCGTTCACCATCTGGTCACCTTCCGCTCTCGTCATCACAGTGTACATCACAACTGGTCGTCATCACTCTTCTGATGGAACGATACTCAGGACCCGCTCAGGTACCCGCGAGCGCCGGAGTCGGCCCCTCCAAGATCGCCGTCTCCGCTCTACTTCTGTCGACACCTGTGCCCCTGGCTGAAGAGGGCGAAACGACGTCCTCACCGCACGCCCCTTTCAACCTACTTAACCTTGCTGGGTGGAAGCAGAGCTGCCCCGCTAAGACGCCTGGGCGCCATCCGTCTTCTCCCACTCTGTCGGCGTCTTGAGGCGCAGCGACAGCGCGTGCAGGCCCATGTCGAACTCGTCCTTGAGCAGGCCGTTGACGAGGCGGTGACGCGCAATCTGCGTCTTGCCCTCGAACGCCGATGAAACGATCGCGACCGCGAAGTCTGGTAACTCGTGCGCGTCGTGAAGAGGAAGAGTCGTCATCGTCGCCGTCGCCATGGTTCGGTCCGACCGGGGAGGGGAGCACCCAGCATTACGGTACAGGGTGGGACGTGTCACACGAAGACGACGTATCACGGAGCGCGGAGGCGGGGCGGAGCGACAAGGGGCGGCGGGAGTTGGGCGCATGCCGCATGAGGTCATGTTGAATGCGGAAGGCGTCAGGTGATGTGGGGATGAGGGCGATGTGTTCCGATCGGAAGGTACATCCGGTGACGAAGCCATCGGTTAGCGGGGCGATGACCGAGGCGTCGGGCAGGGTGGAGATGGCACCGAGATCGGGCGGAGCGGAGCACCGAAGACGCGTCGGAGACGTCGGGTTAGTAGTTTCGGCGGCATGGTAATGCAAGAAACGTGCACCGATGACCGAGGTTTGTTCAGGAGACGAGTGTCAGCTCCGCACACTCGGTGAAGAACCCCGCGGCCACTTACGGGTCTCGCCGTTGCCGCCACCTGCCGCGCGCATCGCAGCGTGGTGTGCGTGCTTGGACGAGTCGTTCGAGATGCGGATCAGCTGCGGCTGAAAGGCCTCAATAAGCTGGTGTCAGTGTGATCGACGTGACGACACAAGAGATCTGCTTCTAAGCGAGGTGAGGCAACTCCGACCCGAAGGTACATCAGAGTACGGGAAGGAGGCGTCCCAGATGACGCTGCTGGTGCAGGTGGCGGAGGCACTCCGACTTGGGGCGCCAGGAAGCCATACCGGGATAGCAACAACACTGGGTTCGGGGTGGTAACTGCCTGCAGGGAGGCAGGTCCCCGAAAGTCATGCGCCGATCGGACAGTCCTCAGAACTACCCAAACTGCGCACACCTCACGTGCACACGGGAAGTGAGGTGACGTCTCATCGGGGACAGGTGGTGACCATGGGGAGCGATAGAGCTAGTCGGAATAGGTGCAGGGCGGTCCGAGGGCGAAGCACACCCGGCCCAGCGCACGCCTTCCCGTCGCTCACAGCGCACCCCGGACCCTCTGGCCTATGCTCCCGTGCTCCCAACTCCTCGCTCACTCGCTCGTGACCTACCTTCTGCTGCATCGAGGTCTCCACAGGGCCGGGGACGCGCACGGCGGTGCGCCCCGAAGTGGACGCCTGCTGCGCCTGCTGGGCCATGGGCAGGATGGCGGGGACGGCGGTCGCGGGGCGGAGGGTGGTGAGCCAGAAGCGCTTGAGGAGGGACTGCGGGCGGGAGGAGAGCATGTGTGCGGGTCCGAGGTCCGATGGCGTCTAGCGAGTCCGAGTCCGAGTCCGAGTCCGGTCGACGAGAGAGAGTCCGAGAGGAGCAGCGAAGTTTGAGCGATTGGTGGCGAGTGGGCGGGGGGGGTGACGCTAATCTGATAGCTCATTGGCGGGAGCCCGTTATCGGGCCGCCGGCCCCGCCACGTCATTTACAATTTCCAATCAAACCTCCACCCTCCACTTGCTCAAGTTAGGTGGCAAATACATCTCCATCTTCAAAACAAACCTCCTCTCTCGAAAGCCATGGCCATCCTCACCGATGAGGAGCGCGAGATCGACCCGTATGATGCGCTCGGCGTCGCGCCAGACGCGGCTGAGAAGGACATCCGCAAGGCGTATCGCAAGCTCTCGCTAAAATGCCACCCGGATAAGAACCCGGGCCCCGAGGCCGCTGAGATGTTCCACACGATCTCGCTGGCCCTCGCGATCCTCACAAGCCCTGAGAAGCGCAAGTTCGTGGATGGCAAGCTCGCGACGGCGCGAGCGCAGGCAGCCCGCCGCGCCGAGATGGACAGCAAGAGGAAGGCGAAGGTTGACGTGAGTACCTGTTGTGGCCGGCAGGACGAGCTAACAACGCAGGACTTGTTACGCCGGGAAGAAGATGCGAAGCGCGCGCGCAAGGATGCCCCGGAACAGCGCAAGGCCGCGGCCGCAGAGGAGTCGGTACGCGACGCGGGGCGGCAGATGGTTGAGGAGAGGCGGAAGAGGCAGGAGGCCGCCGCCGCTGCTGCGCGCGAGGCCGAGAAGCCAACGACACCACCACCACGCGCCGGCCCACCACCGATCTCGTCCCAGGACCTCACGATCAAGCTCGACCTGCCCCCCGGCACGACTCAGGAGGCGCTCGAGTCCGCGCTCAAGGCCTACGGCGCGATCGAGGCCGTGCACGTGCTCCCCGCCAAGAAGAAGAAGGGGCCGAAGGCGATCGTCGAGTTCAAGGCGGGCAACTGGGGCGGCTGCTGGGCGTGCATGCATGATGGCGCGGGGGTGGGCGCCGCGGCCAAGTGGCTGTCGGGCGAGCCGGCGTGGGTCGCGTGGGCCGCCCAGCAGAAGGAGAGGGAGAAGGAGCAGAGTAATGGGTTCAGGTCGGCGCCTGACTTTGGGGAAGTGGCCGACCGCCAGCGCCAGCGCGAAGAGGACGCCGCGATGGAGAGCGCGACGCTGCTCCGCATGCGGCAGCGCGAGCGCGAGCGGCTCGCCGAGGAGATTAGGCGCGCCGAGGAGGACGAGTAGTTGTACACTAGCATAGATAGGCGCTGATGTCATCGGGGCAGCGCAGGACACCATCGAGCGGAGGCGGGCAGATTGCTGTGCGCCATCTCGCAGGTTTAGCAGGCTTACGACGCCGGGCAGCAGCCGCAACGATCTGGGGATCGGCAGCGCAGCAAGGGACGTTGAGCGACCCGACCACCGCCAAGGACGCGCCATCGACACCCAGGGTCTTCTGTATCAAGCTACCACTGAATAACGGGAGCGCAGCATAGCGCACTCGCCGAGACAGTCTCGCCGCGGCTGTCTGCCAGATCTACGGGCCCGACGCTCAGTCCGAACGCTATCTCCGCCGGCTGCCGGAACGGTATGTGGGAACGTCAGCTGATGTCGATCACGAGCCTGGATTCCCCGCGGTATGCACGTGTGTCCATGTCTCGCCGGAACTGGTTAGCGTGAAACTGTCTCAGCTTTGTATCGCCGAGCCGAGCGGGAGTTGCTTTTACCGCAGCCGCGACTGGGTGTGGCGCCACTCTGGGTTGTGGCAGCCGTGCTCGCTGTCGGCTTGTGGAGGAGGTCCTGTCACTCGGCGCGTGAGTGCACGCGCCCGGCGTCGATCGCCGCGGACAGGTCCAGAGGCGAGTGTCCGCGCCAGGTCCAAGAGTAGGCTTACCAACGCGCGACACGATCCTCGATGAGCTGGGATCGATGGCTCACTGTGGCCCTGATGATGCGGGACCGCGCCTTGAGCGCCATGCCTGAAGCAACTGGAGAGCCAAACGGGCCTTGGAGATGGCCATCACCAGGCTGCTGCACGCTTGTCAAGGTTGCGAGTAGGCGAAGTGATCGGCGGCGGGATCGTTGCTTGATCTCCACGCCCTCGTCCAGAGCGCCAGTCGCTTACCAATCAATTGCCTGCGAGCTCGCGAGCTCCACGGCCGCGCTCGTTGTTTGCAGCTTTTCATATGTTTTTACGGTTTATCGTATTTTCCTCTATCGCCGCATCGCCTTACCAGCGCTGCGCAGCTCGCTGTCTGTCAGCTTGTTCTGGCAACGAAGAGCTCGCCTGCCACTCCGAACTCTGCCCCGCTCAACTCACTTGTATGCGGACTCGATGCACTTGTAAATGTCGCGGTACTCGACAACAAGACACGACTGCGAGTCGCGCGAGACGAGCATGATCTTTTCGCGCGAGCGCGCACCGGCATCGAGCTGGTTGGAGTCAGCCACTAGCCTCAAGAATCAATCTGGCCGTGTTCAACCTGTGGCCGACGTCAGCAGCACCCACCTTGTTCAGCACGGTCAGCACGTGGGACAGGTCGACCACAGGCTTGCCGTCCGGCGAGACCTGGTGGAAGACGTAGTCGCGGAAGAGCTTGAGGACGTAGCGGTCGCCCGACTCGGACCACTGGGGGTCCATCTCGAACTCAGGGCGCTCGTTGATAAAGCCGAGCTTGATGAGCATGCGCGCGATGCGGCCGTTCTCGACCTCGGCGCCGAGGTCGTTCTCAAGCACGTCATTGTACGCCTGCAGTGCGTCGAGCTCATTGAGGATGCGCGGGCCAGCAAGGCGGAGCACCTCGTCGATGGTCTTGAGCGCCGTCGGCTTGCCGAGCAGGTAGCCGACGAGGTTCTTGAGGTCGAGGCTGTACGCACGTCCGATGTAGTCAAGGCCCTGCGCGATGCTCTGTGCGTGACCCGGCTGCACAAAGTCCGCGCACAGCGACATGACAAGCTGCCCAAAGTTGAGCAGGTCCTCCTGCTGGTACAGCCCCATCGGAGTCTGCTGATCGAAGCTCAGTACGTCGAGAATGCCCACGCCGTTGATGCGCACGCGGTTCTTGCCCGTGATGAGGACCTTGTTCGCGTCGAGGCAGCGCACAGCCAGCCCGGCAGTGTGCACAGCCTTGAGCGCGTTCGCGAGCTGGATCACATAGCTCCACACGATGCGCTCGGGAATGGGCACGCCAGCCTGGCGACGGTGCGCGATCGCGTCCGGGTTGAGCCACTCCTCTGCGATTGTCGTTGAGTCGGGGTGGAAGTCGTAAACCATGACCATGGCTGCTGTCAGCTCTCGCAGTAAAACCTGGACTCACAGTTGTCGTTGAACGCCTTGGTCGTGAACGCCTCACGTAGGCCGACGATGTTGGCATGCCGGATCTGGCGCCAAGTCTCGACCGCCGCGAACGCGCTCTCGCTCGACAGCTTGTAGCCCTCCAGGCGGCGGAGACAGTACACGTTACCATCCACGGTGCTCGTCGCGCGGTAAACCGGTCCAGGGTGGTGGAAGACGCGGCTGACGTTGTTCATCGTGGAGGGGTTGCCAAGCGGCACAAGCGAGTGGTATACATGCACCTCCGCGGGGAGGCCCTGCGAGATGCCAGGGTTGGCGTACGTCGCCTCCTGGCGCGAGTGGATCATGCGGCGGAGGTCGTCCGGGATGAAAAAGGAGTGCATTGGCTGCCGGCCAGCCGCAACATGGGGGAGCGGCGAGGTGTACAGGTGGTGCTCGGGCTGAGGTCAGCTACGAGTATGCAGTCAAGCCTACCAGGCGACGCTGCGCGGGCGGCATGAACATGCTCGCGTCCATGCCAGGCTGCGGCTCAAAGCCGAGGCCTTCCTCGTACCCCATCCCGTGCTGATGCTGCTGGTGCTGCTGCTGGTGCTGTTGCATGCTCGGCATACCGTCGACGGGTGGGGTGAAGGGCGCGGCATTCGCCCAGTCAGGCGGCGCGGGCGTCGAGCTTGACTGCGGCGCAGTTCTGCTGTCAGCACATGTAGGCGTTGGAGGCAATTGAGGGGCACTCACGAGGACGAGGTGTCGCTCATCGCCGTCTTGGGCACAAACACGGGCGCGGAGAGGTGCTCGGCGCCAAGTCCTGTGATGGCTGAGAGGGACGGGCCCTTGGCCTCGGGGGACGCGAAGGGCGTAGCATGCACGCTGCAGTTAGCGGGCGCACGGAGGTGGAGCAAAGTGGGCGCGCATCGTCGGGGAGGATGGAGCCCGGTGGGCTTCTGAGCGCGCGGCGGGCACACGATGCCAATGATGGGGACGCGTCGCGCACTGTCCAGCACAAATCACGCGTCAAGCGTTTAACGCGCAACTTCTCGCACTTCTACAACACATCTAGGCGCGTCACTCACCTCAGCGATGTCGACTTGGCGGGTGAGGTCACTGGCGCAGTCGATGGCGCGGTCGATGGGTCGGTCCCAGGCTATCGTTAGCGGTGATGCGTCGTGTCGACTGTGGACGCTTACGGGAGGGTGGTAGTACGGACACTGGGGGTCAGCATCCTTTGTCCCCTTTGACTCACACTCTGCCCCTCGAAGCGGCACGACCTGGCGTCAGGGGGGAGATGCGCGGTGGACGTACCCATAGATCAGCACGTTGCGGCATAAGCGCTGGGTCGCGTCTGGTGTGAGTGACTCTCCGCTCCTTTATATCGCAGTGGCGAGCGCGCGTGTATGCACGCGCGACGCACTCACCCTTCTTGGGCTTCTCCGGGGTCTCGATCTTGACATTCTCGGGCGGCCGGACGATCTGGATCGCGTTGGAACGGGGGGCCGCCATTGCGTCTGCGTCGCGGTGGGCGCGGGAGTAACGCTGGACTAGCCGGGTAGGGCCTGCAAGACGTCCGTCGCTGAGGGGGGAGGGAAGGAGGGGTGGATGGAAGAGAGGTAGGAAGGAAGGAAAGTGGGTGATGGGTGGATGGATGGAGTGGACAACGCTAACCAAGATCGGACAGTGGAGGGCCGAGAGAGAACGGGGCGAGCGGAAGTTGGAGTGCGCACCACTCCCCGTCTCCTCCCAACACTGCCCATGCATGCCGTTCGAGGCAACGAACACGCCCCCCGTCATCTACACACCGCTCTCGACCACTGCTCTGCTGTCATGCACGATATGTGCCGCTGCACCGCCGCATCGCTGTTCGGCTTATCGCGTCTCGGCGTGAGAAGGTTCAGGGAACGCGTCGTGCATTCCGACCAGCCGA
The DNA here is from genome assembly GCA_023630115.1 of Cutaneotrichosporon sp. PK4640. Taxonomy (NCBI): domain Eukaryota; kingdom Fungi; phylum Basidiomycota; class Tremellomycetes; order Trichosporonales; family Trichosporonaceae; genus Cutaneotrichosporon; species Cutaneotrichosporon sp. PK4640. The sequence goes on along the minus strand of JAMALN010000034.1, from coordinate 70,078 downwards.
CGACACACCAAGCACAAGACTCCACTCCCCGCCCATCTTTCCAAGCAATGCATGATTCTCGGGTAGTACAGATGCATGGTATACAACGATGCTGAAACAGGGAAACTACTTGTTCGCCTCCCAGTGCGCCTTGCCGAACGTCGACGCGACGATGAGCGGGAACACGAGGGTCGCGTCCGCGTAAACCTGCTGTTAGTTCTTGCTTCGATTCTGTCAGCCTACCTTAACGCTCTGCGCGTTCGCGCGAATCTTGCCCCAAGAGACAGCCTCGTCGGGACGAGCGCCGGAGTCCGACCCGTCGTACTTCTCGTTAGTGACTGCCACTCGCACGTGCACTCAGTACTCACCTCCTGGCCCGTGTTGATGTACACGGCGTAGTCCGCACCGTTCCTCTGCATGTCAGTCAACGTTACCACAGCACGCACAAAGAGCATCGCGTTCGCGATCTGGTGCTTGCACACGCCGCCGCCGAGGATAATCATGCCGGCCTGCTTGGCCTTGACGCTCATGTCGTTCAGCTTGCGAATGTCGCCGACAATGTCGACGTTGAGCGGCGCCGGGTCCGCCTTGTACGTGTGGAAGTACATCATGTCGCCGAGCGAACCATCGGTGAGCGCAGGGCAGAACACCGGGATGTCATTCTATTGTCAGCTGATGGAGATGAAATCTTAGCCCACCTTCCAGCACCAGTAGTACACGCTCTCCTCGTTGTTGATCTCCTTGCCGAGGCGCTTGATAACAGTGCTGGGCGTCCACTTGACCTTCTCTGTGCCCTCCTGCTCCGCAACCATCTGGTCCAGGATCGGCATGATCCAGTCCTCGAACGCGCAGTAGTTCGAGTTGGGCACCAGGAGGTTGCCGATACGGTTGAGGCTGGCGTTAGCATGAGCGTCACAGGGGGCGAGGACACAGGTGGGCGGCGGAGAACAGGAATGGCGATGTAAGGAAGACCGGGGTTATCTGGCTTCCACTCAATGTATCCCACGGGCAGGTACTCGCTCGAGCTCATGCTCGACATGCGATGTGGGTTGTCTCAGAACGTCTAGCAGGCGCGAGCACGCCATTGCCCGTGCGAGGTGACGTTATCAACGCTGAAGTGCCCCAGCAGTACTACCCGAAGACATGCTGCTTCCACGCCATCTCAAAGCGTGTCCCGGCTTCTTCGCACGGACACTCACCCCTTCTTGCGCAGGTCCGCACCAGCGAGGTGGTAGTCGCCGAGGATTGTGGACCCGAGGCACTTGACGAAGTCCTCCTCAACACCACCGGCGGTCGTCACAAGCGCGTCGACAAGCTTGTGCTTGGCGAGGAAGAGAATGATCTCGCGCAAACCCGACGAGATGAGGTTCGAGGTGTACCCGAGGAACAAGGTGAGGGGCTGCTCGCTGTTCTCACGCTGCTTGCGCTGACGTTAGGTCACATGGTTAGACGACATCCTACTCCCCGAGGATACCATCCTCCTGGGGACCACGCACCATCTCCTCGACGACCTCGATCGCGCGGGCGAGCCCGGTGGCCTGGAAGCCGATGGTCTCGTAGCTCTTGAGGAGTGACACGAGGTCGATTGGCGAGCAGAGGTCCGGTCCCTTAACGTGGACCGCATTCTCGGGAATGGCCTCGGAGGGCGTGAGCACGCTGGCGTGGGCGTCAGACATGGTGGTGATGGTCGATGCGGCGATGTCAGCGCTCACAAACACGGTCCCTCAGAAATCTTGGTTGACCGGCGTCAGCCGGTGGAGGTTGATCCACGTGGGTTTGCTTCCGCCGCCCCCAGACACCAGACGTCAGATGTCCGCACGGCCAGGTGGGTTGCTCAACCGCAACAACAACAATCTCATCAACATGGATAAACGCGAGGGCTCCTCGCGCTACGGAAGCGGCATACCGCGCACCTCTGCGGCGCGGCCTGCAATGCGCACGTCGCTGACCTCCTCAACCCTGCGGACACCGCTCACATCGTCGACACTCGGCAAGCGCGGTGCCGCTGAAGCGGGTCTGCGTGATGGTACGCCGCCACAACTTCTACGAGCTGACGGCAGATCCCGCATCCGTTCGCAAGAGTCTCGCATCCTCCCAGCTTCGCACGACCACGCTCGAGCGCCGCGTGCTCGATCTCGAGCAGCAGATCGCCGACAAGGACAGAATCGCCGAGGACTTGCGCTCGGAGACTGCGCGCCTTGAGAACGAGCGGCATCAGCTGTACGAGGCCCAAACGCGGGAGAAGAACGAGAGTGATGCTAAGGCACGGGCATGGGCCACAGAGAAGGTGTGTTGAGCGGATAGCAACTGACGTGGCTGTGCTGTTCGCTGACTCCAGGCCGAGTACGAGGGCAAGCTGCGCAAGTACCGTTCACAAGCGACAAAGGTGTCGGCCGCGTTCGAGGAGGCGGACTCGAAGATCTCCAACCTACAGAGGAGCTACAACCGCGTCCAACGCGACCTCGAGGAGAAGGAGGCGATGTACACCGAGCGCATCAAGGTGCTCGAGAGCGAGCGCGACAAGCTGCGCAAGTACGAGCAGCGGTCGCAGCACCTCGCGATCGAGGTCGAGGAGCTTCGGCGAAAGGCAGACGCCCGGCGCGACCGGTCACCAGAGAAGGCCGACGACGGTATGCGGAGCGAGATCCAGAGTCCGTCGTCCCTCGCTTCACTTCTGACCTCAGGACAATCTGTGTCATTACAGTCGCAGCAAAGTAAGATCGACCAGTTGCAAGGCGAGGTCTACGATCTGCGGCGATGGAAGAAGGACGCTGAGGGCCGCGAGCGACAGTCGCTCGAGGACAAGGCAAAGCTGCGCCGGCAAGCTCTGGCGCTCGAAGACGAAGTGACGCGGCTGCGGCACGAGCGGGAGTGGGTTAACATCTGTTGGCATCAACTGACAACAGCTCCTTGACGCAGAGCTTCAACGGCGCGTCGAGCGACGAGGTGGCACGACTGCAAGCACGCATCACGGCGATGGACAACCTTCACCAGGACCTCGCGGCCAAACAGGCCGTGACTAACACCGAGTTGGACGAGGCCCGTCGGCGCGCGGCACAACTCACAAACGACAGCACCGCGACAATCCTTGAGCTCAAGGAGCGCGTGGGCCTCCTCGAGCGTGCCGAACGCAACGCCTCCGAAGGGCAGCGGTACGCCGAGGCGCGGGTTGACGGTCTCAAACGAGAGCTCGAGGCGGCACGCTCAGGCCCCGGCGGCGACGGGCCTTGGGGCAACAAGATGCGCGCACTCGAGGGGGCTGTCGCGGAGTACAAGGCGGCTCTGGATGCGCTGCAGGATGAAGCGGCCCAAGTGGAAGCGCGCGTTGCCCGCGGCGCTGGCCTCGTCAAGGCCGCGGCGCTGGAAGAGGCCGAGGCTCGCGTGTCCGCGCTCGAGGGCGAGAAGGCCGAGCTGCAGACCTCGGTCGACGAGCTCACCACTGCCAACACCGCCCTCGACGCCGACATTGCCGAGCTGATGCGCCGGGTAGGGAGCGGCGAGTACAATAACGAGCGGGAGCGCGTGCTCGAGCTCCGCGGCAACCCTGCCGCTCGTGTCCACGCCGTGCGGCGCGCGCAGCTCGACGCCCTGCAGACGGAGAACACGGCGCTCCTCGCTCGCCTTAAGGAGCTCGACCACACGCCCTCGGAGGGTGGTACGGGCCTCGTCCCGCGTGCGAGCTACGACCGGCTGGAGAAGGAGCGCGATGCGGCCGCTGCGGCGCACGAGAAACGCCTACTCCGCCTCAAGGAGATCTTCGGGCTCAAGAGCCGCGAGTTCCTCGAGGCCGTGTACTCGCTCCTCGGGTGGCGCATCAAGTTCGAGGAGAACGGCGGCGAGCTCCGCCTCACGTCCATGTACGCGCCCAAGGGCAAGATGGGCCTCACGCTCAAGTTTACGTCGGACGAGGGCCACTTCGGCACCATGCATATGAGCGGCGCGATGAAGCGCGGGCTCGAGGAGGCGCACCAGTTCTGGGTCGTCGAACGGCAGAGCATTCCCGGCTTCCTCGCGCAGGTGACGACCGAGATGTTTGAGAAGACGACGTTTGGGCGCGCTGCAGGCTACGTTGGCCTGGGCGTCGAGCAGTAGGGAGACCTGACGAGTTAGAGCTGTAGATAGGGCAGGAGAGGTAGAAGCTATGACTGTACATATAAATGCATACTGGCACACACAAGGCTACATCTCACCGCACTCGGTGATGCGGACCGTCATCTTGGGCCTGCTGTCAGCTCAAAGCAGGCGCTCGCAGCCCACTTGTTCTGCGCCCCGGTCGGGACGTTCTCGATCTTGCGCACAGTGAGCAGCCCGTCGATAACGCGCCCAAACACGCAATGCTTGCCGTCAAGGAAGTCCGCCGGCGCGGTCGTAATGAAGAACTGGCACCCATTCGTCCCTGGCCCGGAGTTGGCCATTGAGAGCAGCCCAGGTCCGGTGTGCTTGACCGTGAAGTTCTCGTCCTCGAACTGAGAGCCGTAGATCGAGAAAGTGCCGGTGCCATCGTGACGGATGAAGTCGCCGCCTGGAGTCAGTGTCTTCCTGAGGCACCGTTCCCACCTTGGATCATGAACTGTGGGATCCTAACGTTAGCAAGGGGACAGACGCAGAACGCCGCAGTGGAGAGCCGTTCGGCTGCAATCGAGGGGCGAGGTTGTGCGGGCAACCTCAGAGGCAGGCTCTCGATGTGGGCAAGGCCAGGTCTGGCGCCCACCGCCAGGATGGCGCCAGTCCACCACAATGCGCTAGGGTGGACAGCCTAAGTGCGCGAGCCGGCCGACTACGTCGCGGCTGTAGGAGCATGGGCCAGTCGCCCGAGCAGCACGCTCGTCAACCCAGACGAGAGAGGGGTGGCGCTCGAATAATAACACGTCGAGGGGGATGAACAACTCACACTCTGTATCGTCAGCCTGTGTCAATCACTGAAACCCTCACCGGTGGAATGTAGCATTCTTGTATCCCTGCGGCACCGAGTTGACCCTGCTGTCAGTTGGAGCGGGTCAATGAGACACACCTGTGCTCGCCGGTACACAGCTGACGAAAGTTCTCCGCGGTTCTGTAGTTAGCCGCCGCCAAGACCTGGCAGTTACTTGGGCGTGATGTCGCTGAAGAGCTCTGCGCGTTAGCTCAGCTTACTGATTGAGCTGGATGGTGAAGCCGATGGGGAAGGGAGCTGGGGAGGGTCTCGCCGTCGCCTGCAGCGCAGGCTGCCCTTTGCATACGGTTCTGCCGTTGCTACCCCTCAGTACTTTGCACACATGAGTGCGGCGGCGGCGCTACCATACAACACGCGGAGAGTTGTCGTCGGGCAGGGAAAGTGGTCAGGAGGAAGAACGTACCCATCTTGATGCGGCCGGCGGGGTGGTCTCCGATGTTGACGTCGAAGAATACAATGGGGCGAGTAACACCCTCTGGCGCGTCGAGGGGAGCCATGGTGAGTATGATGGAAGGAGTGTGCGAGACTGTTGGACACAGGATGACGAGTTGTCGATCGTTGAGCGAAGTGGAGGGTGGAGGTTGTTGACTTTCAGCGATTAGCGGGAGCATTTCAGTTCATTAAAGAGCCCCCTAATCAACAATCATAATCATCCCCTGCAATCAACAGCTTTACCAGTGGGAACATCGTGTCTTCGATCCGCAGAGCTGCAGGGTTTCGCAGATGTGGCATATTTTGTGCAATGGGCGCCAACCATACAGACTTTAGGAAACAAGCGAAATGCATGGAAATGCAGTCAACCTCAGGGCACAAAGAACGTTACTAACCACCACTTACACCAGAGGAGTTCACCTGGACTGAACCCCGTTTGGGCTGCATGCGCGTTGCTACATCCAAGAAGTGCCTGGTGGACAATAACATTGAGAAATCCGTTATCTCGAGATGACTCACTTACCTCCACATGTCGATTCAATGTCTTTGCCACTGCCTTGAACTCGGCCGTGTCGCCGAGACGTCATTCTCCCCCTCAGGCTCACGTGAGAGTTTGCGCTCTCCACAACCAAACTTTACGCCACTTCTCACGACTTGTTTACATCTACCTCTCTCCTAAACATTTGCCATCCGCCCCCGCAAACTCACAGAAACCCATCAATAGTGAGTACCGCAGTCCCATGATCGTGTGATAGCCTAACCGGAACTCAGCACGCGCCACACTTCTCTTCGCCCACTTAAAGGGTTCCCTGCATCATGGGAAGCGTCCCAGCCCACCAGTTCGGGCGTCCGCGCCCCATCCCCCTGCTCTACCCCTCTCCGCTTTCGCCCCACTACACGGGGCTTGACATGCCTGCTCGCCCCCGCCGCCTCCGCGACAAGCGCGACAAGCATGATCTCGACCCGGACCTACGCCAGCAGGTCCTCCTCGACGCCCAAGACGCCAACGGGTTCCCTAATCCAAGGCTCCAAGAGCTCGAGAACGTCAACGGCCTCGAGGACCTCGAAAACGTCCAAGGTCTCGAAGGTGTCGAAGGTCTCGAAGGTCTGGAAGGCCTCGAAGGCCTCGTCTACGATGAGTTGCCTCCGGATGCGGCTCTCGGAGGTGTCGAAGGCGTCGACCACCTCGAGTCACCTCCGGCGGCGGCTCTCCAGCCTCCTGTGGAGGCTCACCAGGGGTGCCCATGGAACTGCCCAATCTGCGACCCTACAGTTCCTCGCATCTGCCCTCCAGGACCCCGCTTTATTCCCACCCTACTTCCTCGTTCTCTCCCTGCCAACATCTCGGATCCCCCCGGGTCCTTCCTGAACGTCGTTACTGAAGGGACCGGGACCCGCCACCACGGCCACGTTCCCTACCGCGACGACCCCCACCTACAGCAGGAGGTGCAGGAGTGGGCGTCTATCCTCGTGGATGTGATCCGCCGCCACCCCAGGATGTTCCATCTCGTGGTCAAACGCAAGCGCAGCGACTCCGAGGATAACGGCGTTGACTTGGACCCGGAGCGCAGGGTTCGCAGCCGCGCGCCCTCAACACCTCGCCCGAGACCGTAACCAGTTCCTGCCTTCAGGGACTGGCCACGACCCCTCGACGTTCTCCGCGAGTTGTAGACCTGCGTGCAAGCTCAGAAATACAGCACCTGCCCTGCACGCACCCCTCGCATGACCCTATACGCTTCCTGTCCCCTCTCACGACCGGCTTGCACTACCTGGGCTCTCCCTCAATCTTCTCCATAGCACCAGTAGAGGTGAGATAACATGCGATACCTGCTGCGGGATATGGAGACTAGCCAAGCTGAGGGGCCGTCGCCAACGTTACCCCTGCAACCTGCGGCTATACCCCTTCGCTATTACATTCAGACGCGTCGCGCCATGGTATGGATCGGTGGGTGCGCCCTGAAATGTGGACGAGGACAACAAGAACCGACTCGGGGTGGAACTTTATTCGATTACTCGTAACTCAGCGTCGATCTTGGCTCCCTGAATACCTCCCCACTCGACCCAGTGCCACGTTTGCTCTCGTCATGCTTACTGCAGATAGAGCCCGCGCCTCTCTACCTCTGTCCATTGCTTCACCGCCTCAGAAACAAAGGTTGAGTGGTGCCTTCCAACACAGCCCACTCTGCGTCATCAACCCGCGGCGAAAGTGCGCGTAACTGCCTTCACTTCTCACTCAAACTGTGTCACCACTGAACTGTGCTGGGTACGGTTCTCAAGCCACAAACCTGCGGAATGAATACGCTAGTAAAACCGGTGCGACGCCACCCAAGTCGCTATCGCGGCACGTCCCCCCCCAAATGGGGGGTCGACTTGAAGCTTGAAGCGGCAAGGGTGCCTGCACTTATACCCCAGTCTCATGGAGCGGTGAATGGGCCAGCATCACGAGGATCCGAGCAGCGGGTCCCAGACAACACGACGAACACAGCTATAATGTTCCATTCTCTCCCCCCATCATCCAGTTGGCATCAGCACCATCCTCGACTTAAATCAACTCACTCCAACATGCCTCCCATTGCCTCAACCAAGACCATCACACCCAGCCTCGCTGCGGATCCCATCCAGCGCGAGAAGCGCAAAATTCGCATCGCAGAGCTCGCCGCCGAGATCAACCTCGAATCGCACGCAATGGTTCTGAAGGGCCACCTTCTGGGCCGTGAGCTGAGCCTCGAGTGTCGCAGGGAAGCAGAACGCGCCTTGGTGGGCTCGACAATCGTGAGTGAAAACAAGCTAATGTAGCTGACAGCAGGAGAAGCTCTCGCGCGCCCGCCCTCCTTGCCACATCCGCCGGCAGTACCGCAGCATGGAGAAACTGTACAACTCCTCTCCAGCTGACTTCACTTCCCCCTCTTCCCGCTGCTCCCAGCTCCTGAAGCTACCCCGCCAGCTCGCGGAGCACGCCAGGAGCGAGAACACACCTTTGAGTCGCTTCAAGCTGAGAAACCACCTCAAGAAGAGCCAAAAGCTCGCCGATCGCTTCAAGGTCCACAGGAGATCGCTTGAGAGCGAACAGAGGATCACGGAGCATTTGCGTCACCAAAAGAAGGCGAGGGAGATTCAAAAGCTCTGCAGCCCCCCCTCCCACATCAAGAAGTGGGCCAGCATGGTGCAAGGTGTCGTGACTGTGCCAAAGCCCATCCGTCCGGCGACTGGGTGGCTTCAACCAAGGGAGCACCCCAAGAAGCCTTTCGTCCCTCCCCCCGTTACGGCCGAGTGGACGCCCGAACAGCAGCCTACGTCCTACTTGGCCTACGAGTGCCGCCCAGAAGACCTCGATTGGACCCCTAGGCGGCCTTGCCCTACTGCCAAGGAGGTGGCGATGAGTGTGGACAAGGGCGAGGGCCCGCTGTACGTCTTCTCGCTACCCGAGGCCCTCCTGATGGAGGGACCAAGCGACATCGTCAAGGCTGCCATCAAGGCAAACGACGACGCAGCCTTTAAGGCCGTCAAAGAACCTGCGGAAAGCCCTGGCGAGGGGAACACCGAGGAGGCTGCCGACGAGACCGACGAGGCTGCATACGACGCCGACGGGACCGACGAGGCGGACGTGACCGAAGACGAGAACGGAGACGAGACTGGCAACAGCGCTCCCAACAACATCGTTAGCAGTCCGGGCCCCATCCGCCGCAAGGTGGGGATTACCCCACTGTCCCCACACCCGTACCACAGCGCAGGCGGTAACTGGGGAAGGAGTGGTGGGAGGAAGTCGGCGTAAGCGAAGTGGAGGATGGCAAGACGCCTGGTGCCATGGCATAGGCTGCCAGCAGTTGGCCCCATGTCCCCCCGCGCTGAACCACGCGCTTGGTCGGAACCAAACAAGGAACAGCGGCGAGAGCAGCGAGAGAATGGCAATGGCGCGCTGAGTAGTCCTCAAACACTCGTAAGCGACCTTGGGTAAAGCAGACTAACACCACAGTGGCAGGAAGACAGGGATCCATCACAAAACTTCTCATCTTGGACTACGCTTGCCGAGCATTAGCTAGGGGATCCAGCGTGAAGCGGTGTACTGCACGAGCATCCGTGAGTTACGATTAGCTGTCCAATTTGCGAAGCTAACCCGCAGTGGCAGGAAGACAGGACACAGCACAAAACTTCTCATCTCGGACAGTACACGCCGCACGTTGGGGTTCGAAACAGGTCGCCGGCAGTTAGAACAGTGAGCACCTAGAGTCCACAGCTGCGGAAGTGAACTCTAGGTGTGTGCTATCTGGCTGAGTTCTCTGTTCGAGCTCCCCTAGCAACTCGTCGTTGCCCCCCCCTTCCAATCGTGAGTGGCCGCCCTCTCAGCAGGTCTAACACCAGGTTTCCGTTCAAAGTCGCTGCGCTCCAGCCTACGCCCGTTGCCCAATCGATGCACCGTCGTCCGTATATCGCCTAATCGCAACCCTCTATTCGCCCTTCCTTCATCTCAGTCCTCGTTTCGTGCTCTCCTCAGCCAGACGCTTCCAGGTCTCTCATCCATATGGTGCGCTGACACCATCATCATCTTACACTTTATATCTTCACGACATGACGCTATTATCTGTACAGTATTGTATTCGTCACGACATGCAGGAGACGGATCCATTGCGAGTCTCTCACCCAACATCCACACTAGTAGCATCTTGCCCAAGGCAACTTAGATCTCGTACGATAGCGTTGCACTGCATATCCGGCCTGTGGGCCAATTGGTGCCGGGAGCGTCGCCACGATCGCCGCACGGGTGATTTAATGGCGTGGAGAGTCTCATGAGGACGCTAATCTACACCGCCGGGAGGAACAAATTCACCTTGGCCCCGGAGCTACTGCCTCACGGAATGGAGACGTTCTGGATGAACGCGCCCATGACTAGAGCCTGTCGGGGTGCCACAGGCTTACTTGTAATTCGGCAAGGACCGTCAGCTTCTGCTACGTGGTAATCATAGTGGTTGAGGCCATGCCAGCACATCAAGCAGCTCTGGTCCTGTGCCACCTCAAGCATCGCTGTTCTGAGAGGATGGATCCCTTACATGATGCATGCATGCGCGTTACACAACCTTGTCCCCCTTCACACGGGCCTAAGACAAAGATGAGTGGATGGTGACAAGTTGTGCTGCGGAAGGGGCGAAACTGTGTGGACCCATAATCCACTCGGGCGAGCCACCCACTCTTAACGGCCAATTCGCAAGCTACCGTCATCTCTCTTCTTCATTGCTGTCTCCCTCTACTCCCTCACCCAACAACAACAAAGTGCACCTTCCTCATCTTGGACTGAACCCGCGCGTTGGCCACACCTAGGCTCCCTAGTTGAGTTGTACCATTCTGAGTGTCTACTCCCCGCCTCCGACCACCTTCACTCGCCCAACGCCGCCTCCGCCTTCCACCCGTGCCTTCTTCTTCCTCTTCAATTGCCCCTATTTTCTACCTAGGTCGCCTGCGCTCGTCCAAGACTCGAATCGTTGTCCTGGCGCCTCCTCTCTTTTTCGCAAATCGCGCGTACCCGCCACTAGTGCAACACGAGACCCGTAGAAAGCCAAAGAAGGTACCAACGACAAGCCCAAGCCAAGCGATGAGCGACAGCTTAAAAAATGAGATGCAGTCGCATTCTGGATCAACACCAGTTTCTTCCCAACCATCAACTCTCAACTCCAGCAAGTCGTCCCTCAAGTCACTCAAGACCCCTCTACCTCAATCCCAGCAGCCCTTGCATTCAGACCCGCCTTACGGCAAAGAGCTTCCCTCAAGCCCTCTATCTTCTGCTCCACCCACACCCAAGTCCCAAGGTTTCGACATGGCCGTGCCGTCCACCAATGGGTCGTCCAACGACCAGGCCCACCCCACCCATGAGCCAAGCTCTTCTTCCGAGTCATCCAAGGCTGGGGTTAAAAGCGATCAGATAACGCCGCCGACGGTCTCCGAAAGGACAAACCAGGGGAGGAAGTTCATGCATCGGGATGCGGCTGGGCGCCAGCTCCGTGCTGCAAACGCGCGCGAGGTCCGCAAAGAAAAGGAGAAAAAGGCCGCCAAGAAGCACCTCTTCTCGGGGTACAAGGAAGCCCGTGCCAAACGTGTCGCGTTCTACAAGCAAGGCGACGTGCACCAACCAAGCCCGGAGGACAGGGCTGCAGCGGAGAAGGCCAAGCTTCCGGGATGGGAACTGGTGAAGGGTGGCTCTATGCCCTTGGAGGAGTGCGACGTCCAGTTCAGCAAGGGTCCGTTCGGCCCCAGCAAGCGAGTGACCCTTCGGGTCGGCGACTGGAGCGCAACCTACGCCCCCAACAGCATTCTTGCGACAGTCGCGCTTGGGGGCTACGCGGTGACGCCCGCGATGATTCGGGAGGCGGACGAGGCGGTCAAGAACAAATACGTGAGTGGTCAAACCCGTGTCGGAACAAGGATTGACGGCAGCGCCCCGCAAAGTGAAGCTTGCTCAGCGAGCCGCTGATACCTACTTGGGAAGAAAGTGCGAACAGCTAAGCGCAGCCCCAAATATTAGCGAGTGGGGAAGGATGTGTCCGTGCAGCCTTGCTTAATTTTAATAGTGAGACCGTATACATGTAATATCACTATGTCCTGTGTGTATATCATGACTGGAGCATCCTAGAGGCGTCGAGCGTATTGCATAATATTCCATAGTTTCCACCGATACATACCTCCAGATAGTTACCAGGTTCTACACCAGAATCTTCCACCCTCTTTCTCAGCCATATATACACCGACTTGTAGCCGCTCTTCACATGCACCGCTTTCTCCTCACGAGGGGTCTCTCGAGATGGGTACAGTAATGAACGTGATGGTGAGCGAGCCGTTGCTGCTGGCAGAGCAGGTGTATGTATGGCATTGTTGCGATTACAGTAGCGTGGCACCAAGACGAAGTGAGGCGCTGTAGCATTCACAAGACATTGGATGCCCTTCAGGCTCCACAGCATCCACGGGATATGTGACATGAGATCCACGGGCCATGTGAGCCTCGTCCAACCGCATGGCGATGGCTTCAGCTAGGAACTCTGACGGCGACATGTCGCGGACAACAGCAGCATAGAGGGACTTGGCCGGGGGCCGGTGGACTGTGGTTGAGGCAACAGCCCTGCCTGTAGTGGAGGACGCCGTGCGCGGCGTGGGGTAAGCGAAAGAGGGTGTCGTTGACGCCTCAGAGCGCAGCGAGTGCGACACATTCCGTTGGTTTGGACTAGCGCGCGGCGTGGGTGGGAGGGCAGTGCACATTGACCAATCATACCGGCGGACTGCCGTGCTCTGTTGAATGGCCGTGGCTGAAGAGTTGAGAGGAAGGCGCGGGCGCTCGTACAGTGATGGCTTGGAGACACCCTTGTGGGACGAACTGACTCCGTTGCGAGAGTGTCTCGTGATGCCGTCTGAGCGAGGGGTGTTGGGGGCCACCTGGGCCTGTGCCACGGGGACGGGAGCCAGAGGGCGGCGCGGGCTGTCATAGAGCGACGGCTTGGAGCGGGCCCTGGCCGTCGAGTAGCCATGGCCGTGGTTGTGTGTGGCACCTGACGCCGCACGAGTAACTGCCGTGTCGGAACCCATGGGCAAGCGCGGCCTCTTGTAGAGGGAGGGCTTGCCGGACTTGGGGCTGGGGACGACAAAGTCGGAGGGCAGGCTGCCGATCTCCTTGCACGCAGAGTTGGGGCGCGTGGGCTTCATGAAAGTGCCCTGTGCAGTTGTGGGGTCGACGACGGAGTTGGACGCATTGGGCGGGTTGGGCTCGAAGTAGATGACGCTTGTGGCGAAACGGACCGTGCGGGGGTGCTTGGAGTTGGAGGCGAGGGAGTTGTTGCGGTTCTTGGGCGTGGTGGCCAGGGTCTGGCAGCAGGGGCAGCACTCCTCGTTAGGCTGGGCTGGTGCACCCACGAGGAGGTCGTACGCGACCAGCACGATGGCGAGGGGGAGAGACACGAGGTAGGTGAGGGCAGACATGATTGTCGCTGTGTGCGTGTTGGGCGTGTACGGGGAGTGTAGAGGGCGCAGAGGGATGTGTGAGTGCGTGATCGTCTGCAGAGAGGTTTCCAGCGTATATAAAGCAGAAGCTTTGGTGGTGTGCGGATGCAAGCGGTGGCAAAGTACTGAATAGCGGGTGGATGGGCGACTGTCGATCCCACGCCTCCAGTTGAGTATTCTTCTCGCCATTCTACCATTCTGCAAACCATGGCAACGGAGCCACCACCCGCTTTCAGACGCTCGCATGCCAGGCCGGATGCGATGACTGGTTGCGGGGTGTGGGAAGTCGATGGCACCAGGGCTGGAAATGCCTGCTGGAGGCAGCCCCGGTTAAAGTCTAGGTGAACGGCGCTGTGGTCACACTTGCAGCGCGCTTCAGACAAATAATCTAAACACCGCAGTTTGAAACATGTACCGCGCATGTCTCAACCCCCATTTCGTGTGGCAAGACAAATGACATGATTATGAAGCAGTATAATGCGCTCCTCCTCCTTCTCCTCCTCGTCCTTATCTCTGGCCTCCACCCCGTCCCGAGCTGGAACCCGACACCTCCCGGCTCCCATTGCGCCCCAGCGCCCGCACACTGGCATTCAGCTCCTCGTTGAACGAGCGAAAGCTCTCAAAGCTCTTGTCGCTAATATCGTGCCCCGCTGCCCGCAGGCGGTCCACCTCGGACCGGACGCGCCGTAACTCTGCCACGTTGGAGCGCTCCCGCGCGCGCCGTGCCGACTCGTACGAGAGGTCGGCCGACGCGTGGGCCCTGAACGCGCTCGCGGCCTGCGCCACCCTCGGCTGCGCGTGCCGTGTGCTCTGCCGCAGCGCCGAGAGTGGCGACGTCGATGGAAGGGTGGCTGAGCGGGGGCGTGCCGCTGGCCGCGGGGAGCCCTCTATCACTCTCGGCCGCGTTGCGTGGGCGAGGGCGGCGGACCGGTCGGGGAGCGGTGGGTAGAGGCTGTACAGGCGCGGCGAGGCGGCGTTGTACCGGTACGACTCGTCCTCGATCTCCGTGGGCTGGGGCGAGGGCGAGCGGTTGTGGTTGGCGTTGCTATACGTCGGGACGTGGTCGTAGGTCGTGTCGGGATAGTACGTGGCATTCGTGTAGTCATGTGCAGCCGAGCGGCGGCGATGCTCGCTCACCGCGTGATCAATGTTCACGAGGTCGCGCGGATGGTACCGCTGCCGCGGGGAGCGGGTGGGGCGCTCAGAAGCGGACTGCGGTCGGCGGTGTTCTGCGGGCTGCTCACGCTCGTGCTCCTCGTCATTCTCGAAGCTGCGCTCGTGGCTGAAGTCGGGCTGCGGCTGCCGCGTCCGTTGCCGTCTCGTACGGGGCTGTGAAGGCGTGGGCGCCATCGTGACGTCGGGGTCAAAGCTCTCGTCCACGCGGTGGAGGAAGCCCATCTCGGGGTCTGTGCGCTCGCGCTGCCGCGGTGCGGCCTGGGGCGGAGGTGCGTTGGTCGACCGGCCGAGCGCCCAGTCGACGACTCTCCGCAGCGTCGAGGGCGGCTGCGCCTGCTGCTGCGGGCCACGCCGGCTGCGTCGCACGCTGCGCGCACGCTCGCGATACTCGGCCGCATTGTCCAGCGCGCGCACGCGGATCTCGAGGTCCTCGCGCGACCACTCGCCTAACAGCTCGCGCTCGTCGAGCTGCATGCGCGTAATGAAGTTGTCCACGACGCGCCCGACGCTCCATTGCCGCGAGCGGGTGAAGGGTGTCCACGTCGCTGCGCGGGCACGCTCGCTGTCGTAGAAGCTCTCGAGACGGCGCCAGTCCCCTGTTGTCCAGGCCCGGCTCCCTGTGTGGCCCGCGCGTCGAGGGGAACTGGGTAAGGCGCGTGGCGTGCGTGTCCAACCTCCCGGCACTGGCGGGGCGGGGCTGTCAAAGTGTCTCGTGTTGCCATGGTCTGGGGTATGTGCGGCAACCGCGTCGTCGTTCCCGTTCTCGCGCTCGGCCGCGTCCGTCTGGACTGAGCGGGAGCGCTGGTGCCGGCTGCGGCCAAGCTGGCTGCGCTCGACGTCGCGCTCGCTGCGCTCCAGCTCGTCGAGCAGGCTGCGTGGTTCGGGCAAGCTGTGCGACTCGCGGACGCTGCGGCGAGGCTCAGGTGTCGACTCGGCAGAGGGGATCACCTGGCGCGAGAGTCTCGACGGCACGGCAGGACGGAATGTCTCGTCATAGCGGTGGCGGGACTCGTGAAGGAGTTGGTTGCGCTTCGGCTCGCGATGAGTCTCCGCGGGCGCCATGCGGTGCTGCGACTCGACCGGCGAGCGGCGCTGGGGCTGCTGTGGGGAGTCGAAGTGAAACCTAGGCACATCGTTGCGCTGCGTTGACGGGCCTGGCCCGGCCTGGGCGACGCCGAAGGGTCTGTTGCGCTCCTGCGGCTGGGCCTGGTTGAGTCCATGGCGGGATGCGGGCTGAGACGCCTGGGGCTCGGGCTGCGCTGCGCTGCGCGGTGTCTGCCGAGAGGCAGGCTGGGTCGTCTGGGTCGTCTGGAGGGTAGGAACGTACGCCTGTCTCGGGGGTGGCACTTGAGGCGTGGTGGATGGGCGTTGCTGCGGGATGATTGGCGTGGTCGACTGCCCTCTAAACGCCGGCGGGGGCTGCAAGGGCGTACTGGAGACGGATGTGTGCGAACGTGATGGCGGGGGCACCTGTGGAGTTGTGGACGGCATGGAACCAGGTTGAGGCGTGCCTGTGGACTGCGCAGGCGTGCCGATCTGCTGGAGCGTGCCGACCGCCGTTACAGCTGCGCTGCCGAGGAGGCCGAGTGCTTCCAGGCCGGGCGGCCCGCTGCTGGTCCCCAAGGAGGGCTGTGGGAGGTTGACGATCAACCCTGGGGTGTTGAAAAGCGGGGTGCGGCTTTGGCTAGCGGTGTGGTCTGGCCCGGACCCAGTCTGGCCGCTGGCGGGAGTGCGCCCATGTCCGGGAGTGCGCCCAGAAGGAGTGCGCCCAGAAGGAGTGCGACCAGAAGGAGTGTGCCCGCCAGAGGAGACGCGTGCCTGCCCCGAGGGAGTCCGCGTTTGCTTTGGCGTGCCCGCTTGGCTGGGGGGGCCACGGCGCGGAGTAGCCGGCGACGGGGCCGACGACCTGGAGCCGGGCATCTGCCGCTGCGCGGCGCCCACAGGGGTGCACACTTCCGGCTGTGCGGAAGGAGGGTGGGGAGTAGTCGCGCGCGCCTCGTCGGCTGGCAGAGCGGCTGGCACGTCCTCGTGTTGGTGGTGGTGGTGCTCGTCGCCTCTCTCGGAGTCCGAGTGCTCGCAGTGGCCCTGGACTGGTATGGGCCACATCTGGTCGTATTCGCCGTCCGAATCGTACTCCATGCGCGAGTCGCCGTTCTCGATCGAGACGTCGTTCTCGTCGTACTCCATGCGCGAGTCGCTGTTCTCGAGGAAGTCGTCGTTGGCGTTCTCGTCCGTGTACACAGGCTGGTGGAGGGCCAGGTTCTGCAGCGAGTCCTCGGGCGCGTCCAGCGAAATGTCCTGCGCGTCAACCGTGTCGGCATGCGCGTCAAACGTGTCGTCCTGCGCATCGACCGTATCACCGTGCGCGTCAAACGTGTCGCCCTGGGCATCGAACGAGTCGTCCTGCTCCGCCGTGTCATCGGCGAACTCGCCGTCCTCCTCGGCGTACGGCATCCCGCTGTCCTCTTCTTCTCCGTACGTCATCCCCTCGCTGCCGTCCATGGGCGGGAGGACCTCCTCCTCGTCAGGGTACTCGTCCCCATTACCCTCGTCGTGGTCCTCCTCGTCGCTGTCTGGGACGTAGATGGGCTCATTCTCCTCTTCCTCGTCGCTCTCCTCCTTCACGAGCGTGACGTCAATGATCCTCTCGCGCACGACGAGTTGGCGGTAGTCCGGATGTTTGACGTGCTCCGAGATGAAGACGCGCTCGCGAGTGTGGGTGGAGGGGGAGGGAGCGGAAGGTGTCTGAGAAGGAGCAGGAGGTGACTCGGGCTCGTGAGGCTCTTCCAGCTGGACCTCGAGCTCGTCGTCCACCTCGTGCGCCCACTTCTGGCGCGCAGGATCGAGGCGCGGCCACTCATCGGTCTGGGTGGGACGGGATGGCTGAGCGGGAGATGGCCACGCCTGGGCGTTGGCGGGAGTCGAGGTGCGCGAGAGGCGGGGTGAACGGCGGGGCGAACGGCGGGGCGAAGCGGGCGCGGGGTGGGAAGGCGGTTCAACTGCCGGGGATCGCGAGAGGCGAGGTGAGCGGCGTGGTGACTGTAGCGCCTCTGCAACGGACGTGGTGCGCGGTGGAGCATGTGGCGCATCCTCATCCTCGATGTCCTCGACCGAGACGTTATTGGGTTGAGGACTACGCGACGGCAGTGGCGACTGGACGGGTGGTCGAAGGGTTTGTCCAGCCTCTGAGGCGACAGAGGTTGCGCGACCCGATGATGGCTGCGTGGGCGTCCGGTTCGCAAGTGGGGATGGGGGATGCGAGTGGCTGGCTGTCCCAACAGGGCTTCGGAGCACCAGAGTAGGCGTGCGCTGCTCCGAGGCGGCGCGCTGTGATGGCGTGAGCTGGACCTCAGAGGGCGACCGAGGCTTCAGTCTTGGAGTGGCGCTCGCCGCAGACAGTTGCGATGGGCTGCGGGCTTGTTCCGGCGAGAGGTGCGTTGACGGCAAGCGAGGGGCTGGCTGCGTCGGCGTGAGATACGTGGATGGGGAGCGAGGGGCTGGTTGGGTCGGGGTGAGGTGTGCTGATGGCGCGCGGAGAGCTGGCTGTGTTGGTGTGAGGTGAGCCGACGGCGATCGAAGCTGCATTCTTGGGGTGGCGCTCGCTGACAGCTCGCGATGCGACGGGCTGCGCGCGGGCTGCGTGGGCGTGAGATGAACCGACGGCGCGCGTGGCGCCGGCGTGAGGCCAACAGAAGACCCAGGCGAGTATGTCTGGGCCAGAGGCGTCGCATGCCGAGAAGCCAGAGGCGTGATCTGTTCCGCCTCAGCCGGGGTGGCGCCAAGATTATCATCCTCGTCGTCCTCGGGGGCAGGCGTGACGCGCAGCACTGGAGGGCGAACTGCAGGCTCTTCTGCCTCCTCGGACGCCGAAGGGAGACGTTGGCTACGCTCGGGTCTCTCGATCCGCGTCATGTCCCAGTCGGCCCCGTTGTACCGGTAGCCGCCCATGCTGTCGTCCATCTCCTGGGTGATGTCCATCGTGTCATCGCCCCACACGTCATCAAGGGTCGGAGCATCGGCGTCCAGCGACTCGTCCCATGCCTGGGGCTGGGCGTCACGCGTCGCGTTGCCCGAGATGTCGTCCGTGTTGTGTGCTGGCGGAGAGGGTCTGCGAGGCGAGGCGACGAGTGAAGATCTCCAAGCTGACGGGGATGTTGACGGCCGAGGCGAAGCCGCCTTCTTGAACGGCGAGACGTGCAGCTCTGCCGTCCGGACTTGGACGGAGGTGACAGCCTGCAGTCTAGACGGCCCAGCCAGCGGCGACACATGCCCTGACAGCTCCCTTGTTAAGCTTCGTGGTGTGCGTGCACGGACAGACAGCGCATCCATACCCGGTGTCTGGGAGGTGTGCGACGCAGTTGCCTGGGCTCGGGCGGGGGAGGTGTGCTCAGGGGTCGAGGCGCGCGAGATGGGCGTACCGGCGCGCGACGAGGAGGCAAAGGACGGCTCGGGGGTTGGGCGGTCCTCGAAGTGCCGGAGTGCGTCGTCGTCGTACGTGAGAACACGGGCGGGAGAGGCCTGCGAGCGGGTGGGAGAGGGCTCAGCGTGCCCCTTGCCCTTGCCTGGCGAGGGGATGGCAGGAGACGCGTGGAGGGCGGCACTTGGGATGCCTCGGGTTGCTGGCGAGCGGAGAGGGGATGTCGGTATCGGCGGCGCTTGTGATACCTTGAACGGCGAAGCTGAGGGGCGCATCGGGGAGCGGGCATGGTGTAGAGGCGGCATGGGGGATCGAGCATGTGGCGGAGGGGCGTCTGGTGATGCCTGAGGGGAAGAGCCGGGAGGTGGTGGCAAGGGCGATCGAACCTGCACCGACGCTCGTGGTGGCAGAGGCGAGCGATGAGGTGGCGGCATACCCGGTGACACTGGCGGCGAAGCGCCCACCGGGATATGGCTCGGCCCAGGCGACGGCGGCTCGATGTCTTCTAGGCTCCCAGAGAGCCGTGGCTTAGCTGGGGTCGAGCCCGCGAACTGTCGCCGTCGTCGCCGAGCGGAAGTGTCGAGGTCGACCTCGGGCTCTGCTCTTTGCGCCGCGGCATCAGAGCCGTACAGCACGCTTTGGCGGATGCGCAAGCGGCGGGCAGCGCGATCGGCATCAGGGTCTTCTAGGAGAGAGTCTCGAAACTCCGCTGCCTCTGGCACCCGCGGCGGGGAGGACTGGGGCTGCGCGGCCTCAGATGATGAAACACCCAGCGCACGGTTGTATGCCGCCACGACGTCGTGGAATGACCCTTCTCTTTCGTCATGCTCTTGCTCCTGGGCGGGCTCGTCGTCGCCATCGTCAGGCTCGGTCGAGGCGCTGGCATCCAGGTCCTCTGGCACGGGCGAGCTGCCATGTTGGACGTGAGGGGTAGAGGGCTGCCCGGTCGGGAAGACAGGACGGGAGGAGGGGTCGACGTGGTCCATAGTGTCGCCTTCGGGGTCGATATCCTCCTCTGTGCTGCGCTCGGGGTCGATGTCCTCTTCTGGCACGACCGAGAGTCTAGGAGAGGTGAACTGGTGAGCTGGAGGGAGAACATCCTCAGACTCATCGGCGAGCAGCGTGTCGCCTTCTGGGTCAATTTCCTCCTCCCCTGTGTCGCCTTCTGCGTCTAGTGGGTCGTCCATATGGCGGCGAGGTGGGCTTGAGGAGAAGGTCGACGAAGGCCCTGGGTCGAAGAGTGCACCGACAGGGGAAAAGAGCCGATGAGGGGCTTCGAATGAGGAGTCCTCTTGCTGGATGTCCTCGCGTGTGTCGCCGTCGGCATCGAGCTCTTCGTCGTGTTGCTCTTCATCAACGACGAGTCTCGTCTCCACATCGATCTCGGTTGTCTCGATGATGACCGTGTCGCCTTCGGGGTCGATGTCGTCCAACGACACTTCCGGCGAGCGGCGAGGCGAGTTGGGTGGCGAGCTGGCCTGGTGCACTGGCTCCTCGGCTTCCTCGGAGGAACGGCCCTCAGGCTCTAGCGAGCTGTGTGGGGAGAGAGAAGGTGATTGTGGACCTTCGACATCCTCGTCTTCGACGGGTGGGAAAGGGCGGTGGGCGTAGGGGTCGTCCGGCGTCGCCTCTTTCTCCTCGACGTCCTCTTCCAGGCCCTCCGGCTGGCGCGATTCTCGCGCGGGTGGCTGTGGGGATCGATAAGTATCCTCGAGGTGCTCCTCTTCCGGCTCGATCTCCTCGGCCGGAGGCGATGAAGAACGATATGTCTCCACGAGTTGCTCGTCGCCCTCATCTGCTTCTGGATGGATGTCATCGTCCCCTGGCCCCTCTGGCTCGTCGTCGCGCTCCGAGTTGAGTTCAGCAGCCAACCCCTCCTCGAGCTCAGCGATGTCGTCCTCGTCGTCCAAGTCTTCAGCCATGCGGGCACCAAGGGCCTCGGCAACGGCGTTTCGTGTCCCAGTAGACGCGAGGATCGCCTGCTCCTCCACATCCAAGACTCGGGGACGGGGGGTGGAATGTGAGGCTGGCTCGCCGAAGGACGTACGTGGGGTTGGGCTCGGCGAGAGCTCCGATAACGAACCGAACCGCTCGGGTGGGCCGGGGGTGAGCTCGCGCTCAGAACCGCTGTCAGAGGGCAGGTCGGGCGGGAAGCCGTCGCCAAAGTCGACTCCCTCAGCCTCGTCCTCCTCGTCTCCTGGGGGTGGGGGGCGTGTAGGGCTAGGGTTTCTCCTCTCGAGGCCTGCGAGATGACCTAGCGAGCGCGGGACGAAGGGCGAGTCGAAGTTGGCCGGCGTATCCAGCTCCACCTCCTCCGCCTCTAGCTCTGGCTCTTGCGCCTCGACAGATTCCTCGCGCACAACCGAGTTGCGCAGGCGGCTCGAGGCCGCTGTACGCGCCTGTCGCTCAATCCGGCGCTGGACCTGGTTCGCAAACGTGTCGTCGGCAGCCTGGCTCTCGCGTGGCCTAGGCATGCCGTTTGAGACCTTGCGCTTCTTGACAGTGCTGCGACGGCGCTCGAGCTCCCGCCGCCGGCGCTTGGCTCCAGGTTCCTCCAGGAGCAGCGGGTCGTCTCCTGGCTCGATCTCGATCGGCTCCTCCAGCTTCCCGTAGTGCAGGTCCTTGGGTATGAGTGCACGCTGTTTTGGCGTGAGGCCCGCGAGCCATGCCTGCGTTCTCTGCTCCATCGCCGGCGTGACGGTCATTGCCGAGGTCGCGCGGTCTCGCACCTGTGCGACGGGGGTCGATGCGCGCAGACGGGCTTCAGCCGCTTTGATAGCCTGCATGGAGGCAGTAGCTGGGGGCTTGTACTGGCGCGCAACGGTAGGCGTGACGGAAGGAGCAGGGCGCGCCCGTTGTGATGGCGGGGGCGCAGCCTTGGTGCTACTCGGCCGCTTCCGCGCGGCGCGAGGCGTAGGCTCGTCTTCGCCATTCTCGACCTGGATCTCGCCGTACGATTGCTGGGGTAGGGACCGGCGGGACCGGCTGGTTGCGAGCGACTCGATGCGACCCTGCGATGCGCTCGGCGTTGGCTGCAGCGTCACGCGCCGCCCGGGCCGCAGCGTCTGCTGCGACTGCTGTGACTGTTGCGACTGTCTTAACTAGCCGTCAGCACCGTCTGAACGGCACATACCTGCTGGCTGCTCTCAGGCGTGAGTAAGCCGCCGCGTTCATACACGCCACGGCCGGGTCGCCCAAGGCCGCGTGGGCCGACAAAGTGCGGCACTGGCTCGTGGTCGTGGTCATCGCTGCCGAATAAGCTCGACGCTGACGGGCCAGCGAGATCGGATGGGGGAGCAATGTCGAAGAGTCGCGTCTCGTCGTCGGGCACGGCGAAGTTTGTCGTGACATCGGCTACGTGGGACTTGCGCCGCGCTGCCTCGATCGCAGTGAAGCTGCGCGGGAGGTCCTTGTCCTGGGGTGGTGGGTCCGTCGGCGAGTTCTCTTTGTTCCCGCGGCTGCGACGTGGCGGGTTCTTCCTTGTTCGTGATGTAGAAGTGGAGAGCTTTTGTCCAGATTGTCGCGGCGAATCGGCCAGGGACGGCTGGCTAACGTCTCGCACCATGGCGGCGCGAGGCGTGGGTGTGTGGGTGTCGCTAGTTGGCGGACAGTGTGGGAGGGTTATGTGTTGGCCTAGATTATACGTGTTGTGCACTCAAGAGGTGTGCAAGACAATGCGAGGGATGTAGTGATTGTGTGAGTGAGCAAGTTGGATGTTGGCGATGTGGGTGATCGGCTTCTCGCACCTGGTACCTTTCAGTCCCTCCACCGGCGGCAACAACAAACACGTCCAAGCCATAACGCGGGGGATGAAATAAAATCTCACACCTAGATCACGTGAGTTGGCTCGCAAGGTGATTAACGGCGACTACATTTGGTAGTGGAATGTGATTGGTTGGTGGAATGGGATTGGGATGTCGTTTTTGGTGCCTGGTTTCGCTGGGTGTTTCCCTGAAAGTGACACTGACCGCACTCCGAACTGAGCGGGGCGGGTCGGCTGGCGTTCCCCGGCTACTGCCTGGGTGGTGGGTGCTGACCTGGGGGGTGTGTGTGAACCCTGAGATTGGTTGAACGGCCCACTTGGCGCGCGCCTGACCCTTCTTTGCAGCGAGTAGTGACGCATTCTTGTCTGCTCCCCCGTCTCTAGCCCTCGTCGGTCATCCACTCAACTCATCCACTCCCTTCTCCATCCATCCACTTGATCTTGTTCCATCCCCATCTTCCATTCATCTCACTCACCATCCATCCACATCTCAATCCTCACCACCTCTCCCCCATCTATTCTTGCCCCACGCCTTCACACCCGACCCCGCCACCGCCGCCACACCTTTGAGTGAACAGATCGCCGACCACAACCTCCACCTTGCCCAACTCGACAATCCCATTCAATCCATCCACCTTCCCCATACATCTATCCAACCTCTGCTCTCCCGGCCAACCCATCCATGGCCGAGCAGGACAAGGCTGCTCGAGAGCGTCAAGTAGCTCGAGGTCCGTCTTCTCACTCCTCTTCTCCACACAGTCTGGCGCTAACCTTCCCCAGACCCCGCACCACCACGTTTCCCTCACTCCGGCCCGCCAGGTTCCCGGCCAGACCCCCCAGCCCCTTCTTCCTCGGCGCCGACTTCCCAGTCACACTCGTCGGCACCGCATCACCACCACCACCACCACCACCATCACCACCACCACCGCACCATGTCGTCCCACTCGGCTGGCGGGGGTGACCGTGCCGGGTCCGATCGCCCCGTGGGCCCTGCCGGTTCTTCCTCAGCGGCGCACGAGGCGAGCCGCGTGCCTGGATCGGGGTTATCTTCGGCGTACCCAATCCTCAACCCGAATACCACCAACGCTTCCCAGGGTGCAGTTCGTCCGCCCTCCATGCTTGGAGGTGGCTCATCTGGATACGGCGGCTTTGGCTCATACGTTTCCGACAAGCAACGCGAGAGGGACCGCCATCGCCAGATGGACAGGGAACGCGAGGAGCAGCAGCGCCGTGAGCGGCGCGACAGCGCTCCCCAGCCGCCCGTCTCAAAACCTTCTGGCCCAGACACATCCCCTGGGCGTCCCTCGAGCACACAGCCTTTCGGCTCGCGCAACCTTCTCTCGACATCGCCCACTCTCTCAAACAGGCCCAACCCCGGCGCACCCCCTGCATCGTCTGCTAGTTCCAAGCCTCCGGGGTCAATGCCACCTTCCTCAGGTGCGCCCCCGTCTCGCTCCCGGGTGAGCCTGCCAGCCTTCTCCACTCTGGGCGCTCGACTCCTCGCCGCCCCATACAACGAACCGGGCGGCCGCGCGCGATCTGGCAGCACTTCGAGCGCTGGCACCCCGGCCGGCGAAAAGCCGCCGCCCAGTGGCCACCAGCGCAACTTGTCGGCCAGCAGCAACCCACGCGACATGGGCGGGCTACCGCCTATGGGTCAGACGAGCCCCATCAAGTCCAATGCCCCACCGCCTCCATCCGCTGCGGGACGCGGACTTTTCGGTGGGCCCCCTCCTCTCCCTGGTGGTGCGCGGGACGCTCCCCAGCGCTCGCCAGTCCAGCCCACGGCGTCGATTTCAACGTCGCCGCAGATGCAGACTCGTGAGCCTCCAACTCCGGCAGGTGGAGCCAAG
The DNA here is from genome assembly GCA_023630115.1 of Cutaneotrichosporon sp. PK4640. Lineage (NCBI taxonomy): Eukaryota > Fungi > Basidiomycota > Tremellomycetes > Trichosporonales > Trichosporonaceae > Cutaneotrichosporon > Cutaneotrichosporon sp. PK4640. The sequence goes on along the minus strand of JAMALN010000034.1, from coordinate 45,551 downwards.
CCGACTGGCTCAACCGCAACATCCGCCTCCCAGCGCCCGCCATACTCTACCTCGTTCAGCTCGACGTATGCGTCGGCTTACACCCAGCCGTACAGCTCGTATGGTCTGGGCAGCGGGTTTTTGGGCAGCGGCTCTGGCTACCCGTTCTCCTACACGCAGCAGGAGCGCGAACGTCGCGAACGGGAGCAGCGAGAGCGTGAGAAGGAACGCGAGCGCGAGCGCGAGAAGCAGGCTGAACGTGAACGTGAGCGGGAACGAGAGGTTGCGGAAAGGCAGCGCCGTGAGCGTGAGCATGAGCGGGAACGTGCGGATCGTGAGCGGAAACTCGAGACGGAGCGTGAGGAACAGCTCCGCGCCGAGCGGGAGAAGGAGCGTCGCGCTGGCTTTGGTGTCCCGGTACAGACGAAGCCCTTCCAGCCCCCGCGCTCCGAGTCGCACCCCTACCAGGACATTTACGGCCGCCCTCGCCCTACTTCCACGGCGCCTGCGCCGCAGCAGTCTTCCTTCAACGAGCCCAAGTACACGCGGCACATCGAGGTGATCAACCGTCCCACCGACCGTCCCAGCGAGCACCCGGCCGACCGCCCCGCCGCAGCTGCCTCTGCACCCCCACCGGCTCCATCAGCTCCCCCCGCATCTGTGCAGCCTTCTGTGGCGCGGGAGCGTCCGTACAGCTACAAGCCGCAAGAGTCGCGCGAGTACCAGTACCAGCCCCGCGACACCAAGCGGCCACGCATGGACCAGGCTATCGAGGAGCAGCAGGTCGCTGCTGCTGCTGCCGCCGCTGCCCAATCGCAGGCTCAAGCTCAGGCGCCGGCCCCTGCCGCTGCACCTGCCCCTGCCCCGGCCGCTGCACCTGCACCTGCACCTGCGCCAGCTCCAGCTCCTCGCCGTACTGCTGCCGGTGGGAGCCGTGCCAAGAAGCGCAAGGAGGAGGAGAAGAAGCCTCCAGCGCGCGACTGGTCAGCGCTCACGACCGCTGTCAAGAAGTGGCCGGAGGTCACGAGCGCACCCGTGGAGAACTGGCTCAAGAACAAGGGCACCGAGATCACGCAGCGGATAGTTGGACACGACGTTTACCGTGGCGAGAACTGGTCGCTGGCCCAGACGCAATTGACGATGGAGGACTGCCTCGGGGGCGTCGCGGTCGTGCGGATCAGCGGCGCCTTCCTCGGCTCGCAATGGAAGGTGCGCGGCGAGCCCGGCTGGGACGACGCAAGCGCAAACGAGGTGCGACTCCCAGATGCGCGCAAGATCTGGGGCACAGACGTGTACACGGACGACTCGGATCTCGGCCTCGTGTTGATCCACGCAGGGTGGATCCGGTGGGGTGGTGCGAGCACGCACGACGATGACGCAATCAATGTGACGGTACGCGTTGTCCCGACGCTCGTGCACTACACCGCAACGGCGCGCAACGGTGTGACGACGCGCGGGTGGGGCAACTCGCACGACGGCGCGAGCATCGTCGTCGAGGGCGTCGAGCGCATCCGCGTCGACAAGACGAGTATGGCCCGCCTCCCGCAGTTCAAGCGTCGCAAGATGGCCATGGCCGAGCGGGCGCTCGAGGCCGCTGCGATGAACACGTACGCGCCTGCCCCTCTCGACCTGGAGGCCGCTGCAGGTGTGCTCGGTGAGGATCGGTTGGAGACTCCCGAGCCTCGCTCGTACCCCGCGACATGGAACCGGGAACTGAAGCTCAACCGCGGGCTGTTCGTCGCCGAGTTCACCCCCGAAGCACTCGTTGCCTACCTCGACCCTCCGGGCGACGATGACGGGACGCCCAACCTCTGGACGCACAACCTATACTTTGGGAACGGCAAGGAACGGTGAGTGGTCTCTGACACACCATGCTGACTGCAGTTACCGCGTTGAACTGATCACGAACGAGCGCGGCTCGCCCCGCCTGCAGCTCACTTGGGCCAAGGTCTCGGCCAACCCGGAGGAGTGGGAAGAGCACGAGGATCTCGCGGCCGATGTCGACCCCCGCAAAGTCCACTGGACTGAGGACGGGCTGGCCATCACCTTCCAGCGCGACGAGGACAACCTCGCAGGCCTGCTATGCCCCGCCGAGGTGTTCGGCTGGCGCACGCGCGACAAGCCGCTTGCACCGGCGTACCTTGAGGACGAGGAGGAGAAGGTCTCCCCGAGGAGGTCGCCTGCCAAGTCTCCCGCCAAGTCACCTACCAAGTCTTCCGCCAAATTGCCCGTGAGGTCGCCCGCCAAGTCGCCCATCAAGGACAACAAGATGGATATCGATGAGAAGGAAGGAGTCGCTGCATAAGCCGCGACAGTCCGTACACTTGTCCACCTGTCCACAGCCAGCAACATGTATCTGTAACGATTCATTACGGTTGTCGCTGCCGTACGTGTCTGAGCAACTGGGCACTAGCTATCACGAGGCTATGGACAACTTATAACGCTGCTGGGGTATATGTCCGTCTACATGCCGGCTGTTCTGGTCCTACTGGCCCGATGACGCGGCCCACAGCGCGCCCACAAAGGTAAGGATGAGGCGCGGGCGCACCTCGACAATGTCCTCTGGCACGAGGAAGATGAGCGCGCCGAGCTTGCGCGCAATCGAGATGGCGAGCTTGGCGTTGAGACGCTTGTCCTCGTCCGCATTCGAGCTGGACACGAGCGAGTAGTCGACAATGCCGGGCTTCACGCCGTTGAGGAGGTCGAGGAAGAAGACGGCGTTGCTGAGGCTCGGGTCCTTGAACGAGCGCATGGTGCTGCTCTTGCCGCCCTTCTTGACTGTGTCGTTGGCCCAGCGCACCATGTCCTGGTCGGTGACGGGGCGACCGCCGCGGCTGAGCTGCGCGAGCGTCTGGGTAATGCTGATGCGCATGAGCTGCCACACGAGGCCGAGGACAAGCGTGCGCGTCCCGTCCACAATGTCCGAGCCCTGGATGCCGACGAGGTGCATCCCGTTCTGCTTCCCGAGGTCGACGGCGTAGTTGGTGTTCTCGACCGCCTTGAAGCGCGACAGCTCCTGGCCATCCTTGGGCTTGCTGACGCGCCGCCAGATGACCGAGCCGGGGATGACCTTGTCGAACGCCTGGAGGAGGACGGTGCCGTCCTGCACGTTAGCTAATCCCATGCCAGGCGCGCTGCCTCCCGACTCACCTTGAGGTCCTCGAAGAGGTTGTACACTCCCGGGTCGACGTCGAGCGAGTTGAGCCAGAGGGTGAAGACGCGTGCCTCGCGCTCGCCCTCAGCGTCAAAGTCCTCGATCTCGGGCGGCGCCTCGTTCTCGTCGAGCGGGTCGAGGCCGGGCCACGTGTTGAACAGGTGCGCCACGAACGCGAGGTTGAGCTTGGGGTTGCCGCTCACCATACCGTTGGGGGTAAGGAAGCGACGGCACCCGATGCGGTCCGCACCCTGGAGCACCTCTTCGGCGCGCTGGTGGAGGTCGCGCGTCTGGAGGGGCGCGGTCGTGCACTCGTCGGGACGCAGCTGGTTGAGCAGGATGGTGTAGTTTTCGCCGTCCGACACGTCTCTGGTGAAGTTCTCGACACTGGAGTGAGCAAGGTCAGGCGCAGTATGCTCACCGGCGGTGCCAGTTGGCGGCCTTGAGGTGGTAGTTGAACCAGCGGAGGAGGATCTGGTCGGGCGGGAGGCGGAGGAACTCCTCCATCGTCTCGCCGTCCTCGAGGAGGCGGTACATCTCGGGGTGGAGCTTGATGTCGATCTTGGCGAGGAGACCGCGGCGGATGATCTGCCAGATGAGGCCGAGGATGAGGTGCTCGCGGCCCTCCTGGATGTCGCTGGGGCCAATGTTGACGACCGAGCAGCCGATACCCTTGGACGACGAGATGACAATGTTGTTGTTCTCAGTCATCTGGAACGCGTTCAGCTGCTTGCCCTTCTTGGACTTGTTGAGGACACGCTCGTCGATCGTGTCGGGAACCGAGTCGTTGATAAGCTTGCAGAGAATCAGGCCGTCTGGTGTCAGTGTTGAGGAATCAGTGTTGAGGAATGCGAGAGGTGTGGCTGAGAGTGTAGAGGCGGTATGACGTCGGGGCGTCACACACGCCATCCTCCCACACTTTCTGGCGCTCATGTTACTCACCCCGCACCTCGTCAAAGAGCTGCATCGTGTCGGTCGAGATCGGGAGGATGTGCCCAACATCTGGGTCGCCAGCGAGCACGCCGTTAATGTGGTCAGTGAACGAGGTGCGCTCGTCCTCGTTGATGGTGTGCTTGGTCCCAGTGCCAGCAGTGCCCTTGACGGCGATGCGGCCCTTGTTGGACGAGATTCTGTGTGTGAGCGAGCGGCCGTGGATGGATGCAAGTCTCGCGAGCGCAGATGGCAGAGGGCGGCGCATGCAATGGCCTGGGCCACAGGCGGCGATCGAGGAGATCCGCTCGGAGCCTCCTGTGCGGCACGGCTCGGATACTCACACTGGCTGGTTCTTGCTCGCGCGCAGCAGCGAGTGGAGCTGCACCCAGTCCTCGACGGCAACCTTGCCCGACGAGTCAACGTCCACGCTCTTGAGGGTTTCGCGGGCCTGGAGTTAGCACTCTCGCTTGACCGCCATCGTCCCTCCATCGTCTCCTTCCCACGTCACTTGTCTCCCTCCTCCCGCCTCAAGGCAGGGTGGCACTCGCTCTCCGCTTTTGCACACGCACCGAGTCATAGTCGGCATCGCCGCTCTGCTGGAGAGCCGAAATAACCGTCGCCTTCTCGACGCCGCCGGTTCCGTCAATGTCGATCTGGTGGAACCGGTTGATGAGGTCGAAGATCTCCTCCTGCTTGAACTCGGGGTACTTCTTGCTCAACTTGAGGGCCTGCATGGTGGCCGATGAATGTGTGGGTGGTGGTGAGAGGGGGAGAATGGATGATGATGAGAACAAGAACGACGACGGGGGAGGGGCGATGCTGTTGCGCCTGCGCCGAGCGGTGCATGCGTCATGCAGTCATGGCGGCCGAAGCCAAAGAACGCATCATGGCGGAAGCATTTTCGCGTGATATTACATAAACCCAGAAGATATATTACGTAATGTCTTGTGAACGCCGCTGTGAGATGCTTCCCTGGCTTGCCTATTTGCACTGCGCGGGTTGAAGGGACCGACCAGCCCGTCGCGCTCGGCACATGAAGACTATCGGATATGGGGCACAATATCTTATGCCCATCGTGGGTCGTGAGTGCAGAGCTCGACCGTCTGCACCCCTGTCCAGTTGCTGTGCCAAGTGCGCGCGCCAGTACTTCAACATACATTGTACACCTGTAATCTCTACGTCGAGACGCGAGGAGACAGCTACAAGACTCAACATTGCTTCAGACATTCAAGATGGGTATCGATGGGGGACGCGAGCGGGCCTGCGCCTACTTGCAGTTCGTGGGGACCTTGAAGCCGTCCTTGCGGACGCCGCCGCCCCACGGGGTCTGGCCAACGATCTCGGCGTCAGAGCCAAGGCCGCGCTCAGCGAACGCGTCCCAGATCATGCAGGCGTTCTCGCCGCCGGTGAGGGCCTGGTCGGCCTGGACGATGGCGTCACGCGCGTCGAAGAAGGACGGGCGGCAGGGCTGGAGCTTCATCGCGCTGACGATGAGCTGGAGCGCAAGCGTGTTGCCGTGCTTGGGGACGAGCGGGGTGGGGCGGCCCTGGGCGTCGAGCGCCCCCGACTCCTTGGTGTAGTAGTCGTTGGGCTTGGAGGGGTCCTCGGGCGGGAAGAGAGTGGTCGAGAAGCCGTACTTCTCGATCAGGCGCTGGTTGAGGACAAAGAGGAACTCGGCCCACACCTCGCCGATCGCGTGCACGCCCCAGTAGCCGGGCTTGTCGAGCGTCTTGTACGTCGACGGGTTCGAGGTGCTGTTGGTCGTGTAGACAAAGTTGCGGATACCCTTCTCGTTGTTGGCAGCCCACGCGCCCATGGGGTAGACGTCGGTGCCGTTCTCAAAGTTCTTCTTCTCGTGCACCTGGCGGATAATGGTCGCAATGGCATCACCCCAGCCCTCGCCCATGCCGCCGGCCTCGCCCCAACCGAGACAGCCCGAGTTGGCGGGGCCACCGGTAAGGCGAGTCGAAAGACCGTGCGAGTACTCGTGGATGACGATGCCAGCCTCGAGGTCGCCGTCGCGGTACGGCGACGCAGTGTCCCAGACGTACATGCGCATGCGGGGGGGAGTGCCGTCTGGGGGCGTCATGAAGTTGGCGTTGTTGTAGCCCGAGCCGTCCTGGGCGTTGGCGATGACGGGGTCGCCGCCGCGGCCGCCCTTGTCAAAGTTGTGCATCTGGAAGTTGCCCGAGACCTCGTCGAAGCCGACGCGGTGGAGCAGGTCGTGGTACTTGTTGCAGGTGTAGAAGAGCTGCGTCACGACCATGTCGATGTACTTCTTGGGGGCGAGGCCGTCGGGCTCTCCGTAGTCGTAGACGAAGGCGTAGTCCTCGCTGACGGGGCGGTAGTTGTCAAGGAAGTTGTTGCGGCCCTCCCAGTCCTCGTGGGCGACGACATTGTTGCCGACGGTGGACGCGACCGTGGTCGTGTTGCCGTTCTTAGTTGAGCCCTTGAACTTGTGGTCCCAAGGGTTGGACGAAGTAGGGAACTCGTGCCAGCCGAGGGGCGAGGCGACGTTGTCCCAAGGCTTGACCTCGACCTTGGGCTTGCCCTCCTGGGGGTCGTTGACGCCCCAAGGGAAGACGTTGTACGAGTACTTCTCGCCCTTGGGCGCCTTGGGCGGCTTGTGGGGCTTCTGCTTGTCGCCACCGTTCGAGGTGCGGACCTTGTACTCGAGCTCGGAGAAGTCGTGGGCCCAGTCGACGACGCGGATGAGGTCGCCGGTCTCGACGTCGACGTACGCCTCGTACCAGTTGTCGGCCATCTCGACCTCGAACTTGTAGACCATGCGCGGCTCGCCCTCAGTCTGGGTGTACATGACGCGCGCGGGGACGGAGCCACGGACGTTGGCAGCAGCAAGCCCCTGACCGGTGATCATGACGGTGGGGGGCTCGGACGGCGCAAGCTTGGGCTTGAGGCTGTGCTGGGGGGTGGAGTGGAGGTCGAGGGGGTCAACGAGGTTGGTCGAAACGCGGGCAAGGAACGACGCGAGGGCCTCGGTCTCGGTGAGGAACTTGCCGCCCTTGCTAGCCTTGTGGCCGCACATGGCGTCGAAGTGGTTCTGGACACGCGCCATGTTGTTGGAGATGCGGCGGGCCGCCTCCTCGTCGCCGTTCTCAATCTCGATCCAGTCGCCGAACCAGACCTTGGCAGCCTGCTTGGCGAAGCCCCAAGGGCCCGAGACGGGGGTCACATCGTCGAGCGCATCCTGGTGCTCGGCGATCTTGGTGACTAGCGCGTCGCAGGCGCGCTGGCGCTCGGACTCGGTGAGGCCGCGCTTGGTGTGCTTGCCGGGGTAGAACGAGTTGCCCCACTGGGCGTAAGCGACGCGATGCGGGTGGCAAAGCGCCCTCTGGCTGACGCGAGACTGTGACTCACCGAGAGGACATTGCCATCACGGTCAAGGTTGACGTTGATGTTACCGTCGCCGACCTCGAGGCCATCGATCAGCTGCGTGGCATAGACGTGGGTGACGAGCGTCCGGGGGTCGGTGTAGGACTGGGGTTAGCGGGAGCGCCAGTGGGTGGGTGCGGGGTGGCGCGTCGCGGCGGCATGTGCGTGCGCGGGGAGGTCACGAGACCTGTGGGGCCTAGTGGGGCACGGGTGGCAAACGCAATTACCGCGCGACGCGGGCTGACACGATCCACGCGTCGTATTCGGTTGCCACCAAGCAACACTGCAACGCAGATCGCTCCGCACAAGGGATGCAAGTTTGCAGGAACGAGGATTCGAGGATGGATGCACTCACGTCCTCGCGGATGAAGAAGCCCTCGCCCTCGGTCGCGCCGGTGCGGTGGGCGATAAACTTGGCCGCCGCGCGCTTCGGGTCCTCCTCAATGGCGCGCTTGATAAAGGCCGGAGTGTCGGGGAAGGACTCGAACTTGTGGTGCGGGTGCGAGGGGCCGAAGCTGAGCGACTTGCGCGGGGCAGCCGAGGTGGTTGGGGCCGCGGACGCGAGGGTGGCGAGCGCCGGGAGGAGGGCGAGGAGCGCCGAGACGCGCATACTCTATGAGTCTAGTGTAGTAGGCTTGGGAGGGGGCTCAAGAAGCAAGGCAGCGAGAGAGAGTGGTGCAATATAGAGGAGGGAGGGGGGGGGGGGAGATGGATAAGATGGAAGAGCGGGGGAGGGGGGCACCTTAAGAGGACGCGCAGTCGTGTGGTCTGTCCCCGTGTGGTCTGTGTGGTGCGTGGTTGTGCTTGGGTGGCGGGGTGGCTGACGGCTGACGGCCGAAGGACACCGGGAGCAAATGACGTCGGTCGGCTATCTCCTATTAGCACAATAGCACTGCCCCATTTGCCCCATTTGCCACCGCTCTAATCACGCGTGCCTACGTCTGATAGCGGGGCAATCGCGATCATCCCCACACAGGACCCCGGGTTGATTATCGGGTCTGCCCACCCAGGCCACCCAATCAACGATCCAGCCTATCCATCTCGACTCGTCTTCCTACAGTCCCGTAATGTCCATCCCCCGCGCAGCAAACGTCGCATAGTAGAGCTCCGTCTCGGCGCAGATGACCATGCCCTTGCCCGTGAACTGTTGTTGTCAGTGTCAGCCATGACGTGATGGGTGAGTGAGACAGGAGGAAGGCGAGGTGGCTGGGTGTGGAGGGTGTGGAGGAGTGATGGCCCCAGATCGGCTGATTTGCCACTACTGGTGATCCGTGGCGCGATTGAGGCGCGATACGGCTTGCCCCGTGTTTCATCCCGCACCGCGCACCGGACATCTCGTGATCAGTATCCCTGCGCCTCCCAGCTACCAGGATCACGGGGGCGCCGGGCGGCGCGGGCCACCTTCTAGCATTCACGCGGGGAGCCGGAGCGGACATGGCCTATCGTGACTGCCCCGCGTGGCGTGACTCCTCCCCGCACGCCCGTACGCCCGTACGCCCTCCACCTGTGACTCCCCACAACGAGCACCCGGTACCTGAGCGTGTTCCGAGCGCTCGTCGTGACTACCTGTCCGCTTTCGCACTCTGATAACTACTCTGGCGACTTGGCGACTCACCGCGAAGTTGGCGCTCGTCCCTCCGACATAGATCTTGCCGAGCAACGTCCCGTCCGTGTCCCAGACGTGAATACCGTCTCCGACGCCAGAGTACACGTTGCCCTGGTTATCGCAGTGCACGCCGTCCGGGAACCCAGTGTGGGCGTACGCGAATAGCTCCTGCGCGCCGACGTGCCCGTTGGCGAAGACGGGGAAGCGGTAGCTAAGCGTCAGCGGCGTGTGTGTGAGGCCTGGGGGCTAGCTGAGGACAGCAGGAAGAGCAGTCGACTGCGTGTGAGGCATGACAGTGGGGCGATTAAAGCTACCGACGATGGCCAGCAGCTGGCTACTTCACTCACATGGACGCGGGGTCCTCCCAGTCGGCGCCTTGGAACCCATGCGCAGCACCCGTGTCGGCCACATAGAGCCACTTGCCGTCGGGCGAGAAGGTCAGCCCGTTGGGCCGGAGCATCTGGTCCGCAATGGCCTCGACAACCCCCGTGTCGGGGTTGAAGCGGTACACCTGGCGGCGGATGTTGTTCTTGCCGCGGAAGTCCTGATGTCAGTGAGGTCGGGTGCCAGACCCAAGACCCACCTGGAGTACGCCGTAGTCGACGTCGGTGAAATAGATCCACTTGTTGCCCGGGTGGATAGCGACGTCGTTGAGGCTGTTGAACTGCCGCCCAAAGAAGTTGTTGAGGATCACCGTCGTGTTGTACGGCGGCGTGGGGTTCATGACGTACAGCGAGCTCGGGACGTCGACGCCCATCCCCTCCCCGGCAAAGAGGACCTGCCCGCGGAAGTTTGTCCCGCCGTTCGGGTTGATGACCTGCGGCGTCTCGCCGAGGACGACGACGTCGACCTCGCCGCTGGCATTGGCCTTGTGCGTGACCCTATCCGCCTGCGCCAGGCTGATCTTCTGCACGACGGCGCTCTTGGCCAGGCCCGTCCCGGCGTCCTTGGCGCCTGCGTTCTGCACGAAGAACACGTCGTCCGTCGGCGGGTGCCAGACGACCGCCTCGTGGAAGAGCGGGTCCACAGGGCTCGAGGCGATGAGCGTGAGCGTCGGATTGTCCCCGATGATGGCGTAGAACTTGGGGTCGTAGATGTGGAACGGGCGCGCCTTGAGCGTCTCAGCGCTGTGGCCGGGCGGGTAGAAGAGCTGGTGTGAGCGAGAGCATGGCGTACTGTAGCCGCTGCGCTGCGACTGGTAGAGGGGAGACCGACGAGGAGGCTGGCGCGCGGGGGTGTGTACTCACGCTGCCGCCGTCAAACTTGTCCTGCGGCGCGATGGGGTCGAGGACGTTCCAGGACAGCGGGTCGAGCACCTGCGCCTGGGCGGGGGCGTCCTCCGGCCGCCAGCGGGTGTAGGGCTTCGCCGCGGCGAGGGAGGCGAGGAGGAAGAGCGGGGCGAGGTTCATGCTGAGTGGACGGGGGAGGGCGGGAGAGGGCGGGGGAGGGCGGGGGAGGATGCGAGGGGGAGGGAGAAGGAGGATGCGAGGGGGAGGGAGGAGGATGCGAGGGGGAGGGGCTGGAGACGGAGGGGTTATAATCGGCCCGCCAAGGCCAGCCGGGCTTGCGATGGGGCTGCTTGCGATGTCGGCGACCGGCGATGGGAAGGATGCCGAGGTGGGCAAGAGGTCAGCAGACCGTCGAGAAGCAGAGGCTGGCAGGGTCGTCGGAGATGAGCTTCGGCCTGGGAGCAGGCGGGCAGAGGAACCGGAGGACGAGCTCAGTTGAGGAACGAGTTCCAGAAGACTGCGGCGGCACGCGGTAGATGGCGGTTGTGGCCGGGCCGATGACGTCGTGCCGATGCCGGTTCGGACATGGCTTGGATGCTGGAACGTGAGACGCAGTCACATGCGAGCTCTGCGCCAGCATTCCCGGCTGGAGCATTGGGGCGATGGATGGGCTGGGAAGCTGGGAACCTAGGTGTCGCCGTCGTCGGAGGAGAGCGATGGCTAGATTTACGCGCAGCCTCGCTTTCCCCGGTGACTATCCCCACCTGCTGTCCACTCGCCCACTCAGCACATCTCTACACCCGTCACCCACACAGCATGCAATTACACTACTACTAAGACACAAGTATAATGACAGGCCGCCAGCGGCCACCCGGACCCCAAACGACAGTGTGTCCACGAACGACAGTCTCTCTGCGGCCAGCGCCCACCTCTACATCTGCGGGCTCGGCGCGCTGATCACACTCGCGCGCTTGTTCGACCCCATCCCCGGCCGGCTCGCCGGCGCCCCAATCACCGAGTTGCGGTTCAGCAGTCTGCCCATGCTGCCCAGCAGCCCCGTCTTCTTCTCCTCACGCTTGATCTCGGGCAGCGCAAAGCTTATCGTGGACACGGGTCTCCCGCGGGGCGGCGCGGGCGCCGGGCGCGGCGCGACAAACTTGGACGGCGTGCTCATGGGCTGTGGGCGGTGCTTCTTGGGCGAGGTGGTCTTGATGCCCGCGTCCGAGCGCTCCGAGGCCGCGTTGCTCCCGCTCCGGCTGCGGGTCTGGCTCGCCGCCGACGTGGCGGATGAGATGCGTGAGAGCGCGACGCCCTGCCCGTCGCGCTCGCGGAGCAGGGACGCGCGGTTCGCGCGCGGCGCAATGGACGGCGTGTTGAGGGAGCGCAGGCTGTCCCGGTTGCTGACGGGTGGGGAGCGCATCGAATCTCTGTTGGGAGGGGAGCGCATCGACTCGGGCTGCGCGGCGAGCGCGGCGCCCATCGAGGGCGGGGCGGTGCCAAATGTCTGCCGGCGGAAGACGCGCTCGCGGGCCTCGCGCTCCGCCTCGGTCTCGGGCTCGGGCTCGGGCTCCGGAAGTTCCTTGATCGCGTGCGCTGCGCTCAGCCCCGTCGCGCGGCCGAGCGTCATGGAGCGGCGCTTTTCGATGCGCTCGCGGTCCGCGCGGTCCTGTGCCGCCTTCTCGGCCGCACGCCTCGCCTCCTCCTCCCGCTTCGCCGCGATGCGGCGTAACGCCGCGCGCTCTGCCGCCGCCTTCTCCTCGTTGTACGTCAGGGCCGCGGGGCCGGCCGCCGCGCCAGCGGGCAGCGCAGCCATCGTCTGCCGGCGGCGCGCGGCGTTTTCCTTGCGCTCGGCCTCGGCCTGGATCTTCTCGGCGGCCGCGTTCGCCGCCTCAATCTTGCCCGCCAGCGCGCGGTCGCCCGCCGTCTTGAAGCTGCTCCCCGACGTGGAGCGGCTCGAGCCACTCGTGTTCGAGAGGGAGCTTATCGCGCGCATGTGGCTTCTAGGAGGGCGGGGAGGTGGCTGGCCCTCGCCAGTGCGAAGGAGGCTCGCACGGTTGGCACGAGGGGGCTGGTGTCAGAGACCTGATCGGCAGGGGTCATAGGGTAGTCGGGATAGGGTGGATCTGGGTCGAAGGGGTGGGTGTCACTCACGATCGCGGGCGCGGCCAGACTCGCGGGCACCTGTATGGTGCGGCGACGCTCGGCATACTCGGCGGCTTCGCGAGCCTTGTTGCGCGCGGCATTCTCGGCCATCTCGCGCGCGTCGTACGGCCGCGCAGTCTCTAACGTCTGCCCGGCGCGGAGGAGGGCGGCACGGTTCTGCCGCGGCAGCTGGGAGGGGAGGAGGAGTGAGGTGGGGCGGGGTAAGGACTTGCGCCGCTGGGCGCGCTCAGCCGCATCCCGCGCCTTGTTGGACGCGGCCATCTCGGCGCGGTCCTTTACCTCGACCTCCTCGGGCTGCTGGCCTGCACGCAGCATCGCCGCGCGGTTCAGCCGGGGCGCGACGCTCGGCTCGGCGAGCGACGACACGTTCTGCCGTTAGCTTCAGCGTTACTAGTGCGCAAACACGGCATGCCGTGTTTTCCTGCCACCAATTGAGAAGCATTGGCTGGTGGCTGGCATGGCTTGCTAGCCTTCTCCTGCACTCACCAGAGCCAGCCCCACGCGCTTGTGCCCCGGAACATTGTCAAAGTTGACGGGGACCTCTTCGCCGCTCACGCGTCTGTGGTCCCTCGGGTCCTCCCATTTGAGGCCCATGCGAAGGGCGGCCGACTTGCTGAGCCGTGGCCCGAGGCCAGAGTAGCGGAGGCTCTCGTGCTCGGCGAGGTCGCGGAGGATGGGGTCGGCGGCAATGTCGTCGTTGGTTATGCTGCCGTGCGGGGCGAGTTCGGGAGGGTACGCCGCGTCGGCCTCAAACACCTCGATCTGGGGCCGCGGGGGCGTGTGGTCGGGGAGCGCGTCCGGGTAGCTGCTGCCGGGCGTGTCCTCGCCGCTCGTCATGCCCGGCACCTCTGGGGAGACGTCGGGGAGGGTGAGGGAGGACGAGGAGGAGTGGGAGCTGAGAGGGGGGCGGCGCGCCTTGGGGGGGCGGGAGGGCGTCGTGGGGAGAGAGTCGGGGTTGGAGAGGGAGAGGGAGGCGGGGGAGGTGGGGAGGGAGGTGCGCGGCGCCATGGTGATCGCTGTGGCGTGGGTGCAGTCGGTGTGTCGAGTTGATAAAGGAGAGATGAGATGTTGAGAATAGAGTTTCTGGGTTGCGCGTGTTTGAGATGAGGGAGAGTGCGTGTGTTGGCAGTGGAGAGAGCGTGTTAGGAGAGCGTGTTGGCGTCGTTGTGGGCGGCGGGCGGCGTGCTGATTGTGTGTCGCGGTCGCGCTTTGCTTCTTCAGGTACCGTCGTCTCACTCGGGTCGGGGAGTGACACACACGGGGTACAGCGTCGGGGGTTTGACCTTGTTGACAATAATCTGGACTCTGGATGCAAGGATGCAAGCGGTGCAGTCGAGTAGTGACAGAGAGAGTGTGTGAGGGTGAGAGTACGAGAGAGAGAGGGCGAGGGAGGGTGAGAGAGAGTGACAGTGCAGTGGTGACAGCATGTCAGAGCTGAGCAGTCGTTGCAGCCAGGCAGCAGGCAGGTCCACAAAGACAATGGCACACACGCTACAGGGGGTGGCGTCGCGGATCGCGGATACGCGTCCATCAAGCACACAATCCTCATTCCACCTCTCCAGTACACGCTACTACACACTACTCTCCACATTCGATGCAATCCACGCGGCGAGACACGCCCTTGCGGCTCTGAGATGGCATGAGGGATTTTAATCAATGGCCAGTGCGCACCGTGGAGGGCGAGGCGTTGCGACGCAAGGAAGGACGGCGAGCAAAGGAAAGAGGGTGGGTGGGTGGCAACTCCTTATGGGCGAGACCACAGGGTAAAGGGTTGCGGGGGCACAGGGGTTGGAGACGTCTCGCCCTGGTCGCAGGTTGGGCCCCTGCGCCCTTTGGGTGTCTCTCCCTCTCCTCTCCCCTTGTGCATCGTGTACGGTGTGTCGTGGTTTGGATCCCCTTCCTCTTCGTAGACCTGTGCCTCTTGGCCTCTTGACGGCATGCTTGTAAACTTGCCGGCAACCCCTCACTCCCCCTCACTCCCCCTCACTCCTTCCCGCACTTGTCATCCTGTCGCCCTTTCCACCTGCACAAACCTTCCCTCCTTCCGTCTATGTACCAATGCACAAACGGAACAGTCATCAAGGTTCCATTCAGACGCACAGGCCAAGCCCTTAGGCCTTAGGTAAATCCATGCGGCTCTCACATGAGCGTTTCAGAACCACTGCAAATGTCGTGGACCTTGCTGCCGACTGAAATTGATGCCTCACAGCCTTCCGGCCCAGGTATAAGCAGTGACATCAGAGTCTCTACGTGTCGTCTCGTCGCAGCGTCTCGGTCCCGTCAAAACTATAAGGTGTGTGGTTGTGTTATGAAAATAGACGGATAACGACGAGTGTGACGGTTAAGGATGCCCGTTGTGGTGGTGGGCGAGCGCCTCGACCTCGTCGTGACGTGGGCTGTACAGGTCCCGACGGCCCGCGCCGGCACCCGTCGCAGCTGCGAGCGAGAGGTTGTCGCTGCTCGGCGCCGAAAGCGCCGGCTCCGACTCGAGGTCGTCTATGCTTATGCTCACCTCCGAGTTCGAGTCCTCGGCTGCGGGGTCGAGGGCGCGCCCGCCCAGCCCGAGCATCGCATCCGCCCCGCCCGCGTGGTACAGGACAGAGTTGCGCTTGCTCTTGGCAGTGTCGTCGAGCGTCGGCGGCGAGCTCTGGTTCGCCTGCGCCTCGGACGCGACCGCCGTGCCCGCAAACGCCGGGTCATCGAGCGGCAGCTCGTCCATCCCATCGTCGTCAAAGATCGCGCCGTATCTCGACACGAGCTCGTAGAAGATACCCGCGGGGATGCCCAGGCTTGGAGAGAAGACGATGCCAATGTTGCGCAACGTCATCTTGTTGATCGACGAGTTGCGCACGATGAGGATGAGGTGGGCGGTGAACGCGCGAAGAAGGGCATAGTTGGCAGGCGGCAGCTCAGCGACGAGACGCGAGAGTTCGACGACGCGTGCAGAGGGGTCAACAAGGTCTGTATTGTTAGCCTTGTCACCTCCCGGTGACTCACCAAACACGGCCAAGAAGCGGCCATGCAACTCGCGTGTGAGCAAGCTCGTTGGCAGTTCGCGCATGTATGTCTTGAGCAGACCTGCAATAGCGTGCGGGTCCCAACGCTCGTCCTGTGCGAGGAGGTTGACGTCGCCCTCGTGGTTGAAGCGCTCTTTCAATCCCTTGATGACAGCCGAGGCACCGCTCAAGCGGTAGATGCCCTCCTCCTGCTCGGCGTTCTTGGCCTCGAGGTACTCGATACACCGGAAGACGATGGCAGGGAGGCCAGCAACCTGCGCAATAGCGAGCGAGTCGGTGAGGGGCACGCCGAACACGGGCTTGGGTGGCGGCTTCTCGACCGTCTTGCCAAAGCCCCAGAAGCGGCCGCTCTTGGCCTTGCGGTCGCGGTCACGCTCATAGCCGAGTCCCGGGCCGGTGGGCGATACACCGTCGTTGGCCAGCTGCTTGAGGTATGCCGGGCTGAACGACTGGCGGCCGGGCAGAGCGCTCTGGCGCTTGGTCGGCTTCGTCGTGAGCTCGAGGGGCGCCAGGAGGTCCGTGTTGACGGTGAGCGTCGAGTTTATGCTGCTAACGGGAGCCAGAGGGTGTCCCTGGTTGTTCTGCGGCGATGTGCTCATGATCTGCGGCGCGCCGGCATAGTGCTGCTGGCGCTGCGACTCCATGTGGTTGATGACACTGGGCAGCGGGGCGCCCGAGATGAATTTGGCGTTGGCGTCGGGCAGTTGTGACATGGGTTGAGCTGACGTGACCACGACGTCCTTGCTCGACTTGCGGACTGCCGAGCGTCTCCGTTGGTGCCCCAGCTCGCGGGGGTTGCCCCCACTGCTCGTGCTCGCGATCGACGCGGGAGGTGTGGCCTGTGTAATCATAGTCTCGGGCACCTGCGACTGCTGCTGCGGTTGCGGCGGTGGCTGCTGCTGTGGCTGCTGGGTCTGCTGCGGTGGCGTCTGCTGCTGCGTCGTGATGACCGGAGGCGGCCCGGGGGGAGGTACGACCTGGCGCTTGAGCATCTCGATCCACGAGTCACGCTCGGCGTCACTGCCCGCCGACAGTACGTGCCTGTTCTGCGACGACTCCTTCTTGGCCGCTTCGAGAATCAAGAACGCGTACCGCGAGTTCTTGTCCTCGGCCTGGTCGGCAGAGCGATGTTGCCTGCCAATCTGCGCGCCGAGCAGGTTTATTTGCCCAAGGAGCGCGCCACCGCGCGACTCGTAGTACTTCATGCTCGAGCCGTCGAGCACGAAGTAGCGCGTCTTCCAGGCAGCGCCGCGGAAGCCGGTCTGCCCCTTCTTGGAGAGGTAGCCCTCCTTGCGGTTGCGGTTCGACTTCTGCTGGACGATGTCGCTTGCGAGGAAGTTGACGAGGTCGGTTTGGTCGCTGACCGGCGCGACTAAAAGCGACTGGAGGTAGTGCTCGAGCGAAGACTTGCGCTGGTCGATCTTGCTCGGCGCAAAGTCCTTCCACGCCTTGCCCTCGGGTAACGGGGAGACAAGGCGCTTCCACTCCTTGCGGTTCTTGCCCGAGCGCTCCATCGAGCGCTGGTCGAGATCCATGAATGCCGAAAAAGTCTTGGCGACGGTCCAATTCAAGGGATGTGCGTTGGGCGGGCGGATGTTGACTGCGACGATGAAGCAGAGGACGTCACGTCCGCGGTCCTTGGGGATGATGGTCGAGTGGGGGATGGAGAGGAGGGCGTGGGGAAGAAGGGCCGGAGTGAGGTATGAGTGATCGGGGGGAGGCGGGCTTACCACCGGGGGTGGCATAGCAGCGGTGGAGTCGATGGAAGGCCTGGGCTCGTTGCCGACGACGGGCGAGATCGAGGGGCGGCTGGATGTCACTGTGTCCTGCGACATCCGGGGGGAAACGGCGCGGTGTATGGACGCCAGCTCCTCGGACGCCTCAGACGCCTCCGGTATGGGTGACGCGCGTCGGCTGTCGCTCGGGCTTGACGTGTACGGCGAGTGTTGCTCCGCGGTGCCAGCGAGGCTGTGCATGCTGTTGCTGCCGCCGTGTATAGAGGGCCCTAGTGCTGGGTCCTTCTCGGCCAAGGCCATAAACGATGCGACTTCGGGCGGAAACTGCATCTGGCTCTCGTGTCTCAGTCTTCTGTCGGACATGGGCGAGGGAAGGAGGGTGGAAGGAGAAGGGCTGTCATCCTGGGGAAGCGCCGACGGCCCTAACCCGGCGGTCTCAACAGCTGCGCGGTCGAGGGTCGTCGACGCAGAGCCGGACCGGGTAACGGAGGCGGAGGGGACGTCGTTGTCGGAGCCTCTCCGGTGGTCCGACGCCGACGTCGAGGCGATTGTCATGGTGCTCTGGCTCTGGGGCACGCCCCCTCGCCGATTGCCAACAGGGATCGGCTCGAGGCCTGCGGCGGTCAAACGACCATTTGCGCGCTCGCGGTCCGCACGAAGCCGATCGTTGTCTGCAGCGAGGTGCGCGCACTGCGACCGCTGCTTCTCGATCAGCTTCCACAGCTGCGTGTTTTGCGCTTGCTGCGGATGTTAGCGTAGCCTGTGGAGATCACCTTACCAAGGCGTTTCGCTCGCCGACGACAGAGTCAAGCGTCCGCCGCAGGTCGCCGCCATGGCTTCGGAGCATGGACTCGACGTCGATGGTGCCCGACTGGTGTCGTGGGCTGCCAGGGCTCGCATGCTCCCTTGGCGAGGCGACGGGGGTGTATGCAGACCGCAGCTGCGCTGTTGGTCCGCCGGGAGTGTTGAGGATTGGTGGTGTTGGGCTGGCGGCGCTTCTGGAAGTCGCCGGAGGTATCATTGTCGTGCGAGCGTGTGGTCACATCTGCTGTCAGACGCTGCGTTTAAGAGATTACGCACTCAACGACTGGGGTGGACGAGGAAGGTGAGAAGGGTATCACGCGAGGATGGGATGGTGGGGATGAGAGGGGAATCCTCGAGCTCGTACCACCGTTGTTGACGCGTGCGAGTCGCCGGCTGTCGTCTATGAGAGTGTGTTGTGCGTTTGTGTGTGTGTGTGTGGCGCAAGGTGGAGCTGCGGAGTGCGTGTGGTGTGATGGGAGCGTGGAGGAGGGAGATCAAAATGACACTTTGTGGGGCCAAGGCTTCCGGAGAGGGACAAGAATGGCGGCAGCGGTGCGGATGTGACGAACGAGGTTCAAGTCGAGTTGTCGCCTCTTTGGGTAAAGTTGGGGTGTAAGAGAGGAGCAAGGAAGGTGTTTGGGCTGGGTGCGATAGACGGCGGGATGAGCGGAAGAGTTGGTGGAATGGATGGGACAGAGAGGAGCGGAGGGTGGGGGATGGGGCGGACAAGACGAGGAGTCGCGAGGACGAGTGTGCGTGTCGACTGTCGGGCGGGCTGACGGGTTGGACGGGTTGTGCGGGTTGAGAGCTGGGGGGGTGGGCGTTGGTTTGGGCGTGCGTGCGTGCGTGCGTCGCGTTGCGGGTCGTCTCAGGTTAAAGTGAGGGGGTCGAATGGGAAATGGGGAATGGGATTGGGTAGGCGGTGATTATTAGGATGGAGGATGTAAGAGGAGTCGGAGGGGGGAGGAGGGGGAGGGAGGGGAGAAGAGGGTGGATGGTGGTGAGCAAGAGTTGGATGATGGCGAGGAAAGATGAGAGTGTGGGCGTGGGTGCAACGAGTGACAACTGGGTGGGAGTGAGGGAGGTGGTTGGGTTGGGTGAGAGGGGGGAGGAAGGGAGCGTGAGTGTGAGGCGAGGGATGAGGGGAGAGAGGAGAGGACGACGTTGAGTGGCCTGTCTCGTGTCGTGGACGTGGGGGTGAGGGGGGCATACGAGCAGAGGAACACCGACAGAGGGGCGTGGACCGACCGGGTTCCAGGGCCGAGGGGTGAACAGGGACCGACCTCTTTTACGCTGGGACGCTCTGTCCTCACCGCAGACCGAAAGATGCTTAGGGTTATAGGGTAATAGAAAAGGCACGTGGTATTTGAAACGCAATCCCCCCTTTCTATAGCTCTATCCTCTAGAACGCTTTAGCAGCGATTACTCTCATTACAATTCACCTCTACACTCTACCCAGCTACCCGGTTCAAATCAATATTGGGTCGGTCGACAAGACGAACATGCCCTAGCACGGTGGACATGATCGATGGATATCAGGCTCATTTAGCTGACTCTCTTCCTGGCTGTGGCTGACGTTACCGGTGCGACGCGCGGCGCGTCCAACATAAATGGAAGATGGCAGAGTGAGGTACGATCTGAGGCTCCGAGGCCAGATCCCCTCGGCTGTTGAACACAAGGTGCAAGGGTCTCGGGATGCATGAGTCGTCAATATTGAATGGGAGGCGTGGTGGCGGGACGTGGGGACCTTGGGACGTCGGGGAATCGAGGTTGATGCTGGTATCGGCTCATCAATGAGGGTGTTTGGCGGGGAATGGTGGTGGGCAAACGGCGGCGCGGCGAGCAAGCCTCATAGAATGGGGCAGGCTGGCGGGGATTGATTGGGCTGGGTGAGTTGAGCGAGACCTCATTCTCCTCGCTGGCCTCGGGGACGACGCGTCGCGTCGACGCGTAATAGCTCGGTGGGCCTGGTCCCTTGGAAATAGCGGCAACCAACCAATCTACAAATCCGATTTGATATCCAGGGCCACAACGCCAGTTCGGATCCATCTTCGCTCGCTCTTCACCAGCTCTGCAGTTCTCCAGCCAAGCTAACGATAAGGGAGGGTGGGGGAGCAGGTGGTCAATGACCGCGCGGTTGACGCGCCCCTCGCGTCTCGCGCTACTGGAACAGTCGGTGGTCTGGGCCCTCCCTCCCATCGATTCGCGGTGCCGAAGTCTTGGTTGGCATGTGAAGCGGGCTGCCGTAAGCTGCAGACTTCGGCACAGCGGTGCACGGTGCGCCACGACCGAACATGGCCTGGGAACAGCCCAAGATCCACCGCGTCCATTCCAAGCCACACGGCACCCGTCGGCACCGCGCCAGCCGTCGTCGCTTCACGTCATGTGCGGCCACCCGTGCGCCGCCCATCGCACTTGTCCGACGCTCACGAGACTTCCCACGCTTTCCTCATGTCGTGTCTCGTGTCTCGGCCATGCCGGCACAGGCACGGCCCCGGCTTGACGGCCTGTTCCTCGCCCACCATGGTCTGCGCCGCCACATGCGACGCCACCAGTCTTACTCATGCTTTCAGGTGGGCTCCGTCGCGAGTCGGGCCTTGTCAAGGTTTCAGTGTGTGGAAGCACGACTCTCGGTGGGTTACGTCCCGGTAAACCCGGATCAAGGCATCTACAGTAAGGCACAATCGAGACACGCTCTGGTCCGGAGTGGCGGATGGCATGAGACGGTGTGGGGACCCGGGTCTCGCTGCCAGCTGGGCAGTTGTCGAGACACGCGTGTTTTGGCCGGCATGGCTGGGGTGTCGCCGTCAATTGCGTTAATGGGCTGTCTCATGTCCATTGGATCAACAAGTGATCTGTGCAGCATGTGCGGTGGCCGGTGGCCCGTGCGCGACTGATTTCTCAGTCCTCCCCGATCCCCAAGGCCCAACGGCCTCCACCGCGTTCCATACCTCCACCCCTGCGCACGTCCCTCCGCGTTGGCAGTCATACACCCGATTCGCCCCGTCCTCCCTCCACAACACTCTTGTTGACATTCCTCCTCGCACCCCCACCCTCCCTCGCCTCTCATGCCAGACATGTCCGCAACACCTTCACTCACATCCTCATACTCACACTGACCCCCATGCCGCCGACGAAGACGCTCCCTCCCGAAGCGATCAACACCTTCTGGCGCCTCGACGGCGCGATGTGCAACCTCCTGGAGCGAGTCCTCCCATCCGGGGGGTTCGAGTACAACCTCCCCACGCCCTCCCGGCAAGAGACACAGCTCCAGGACGACCTTGAGGAGATGTGCGCACCCCGCACCCCCCGGCGTCAACTAACATCAGCTTTCCGGACTTTGGAGCACCCAACGCCCCCCTCGACCGCCTCCTCGCCTCATATTCGGCCCTCACCACCGGATCGTCCAATGCGCGCCTTGCCCGGCTCTCGGGGCGGATCACAGTCGGCGCGCGCGAGCCAGTAGCGGCGAATGAGGTGATCCGCGGCCTCGAGAGCCTCACATTCGAGCTGGCGCCTGACGCGCGAGACGAGCTCGACGAGATCGAAGCGTCATCTCGCTTCCTGTGCTGGAACAGCTCCGGCACCGTGGTTGCTGGGCTGTGGCTCGGCCCAGTGCGGTATCTCCGCGTCGGGTGCCCAGGGTGCGCCAACTGCTACGCTACCAGCGGAGTGCGGCGCGGCCTCCCCCCTGGCGTAAGGGTCGACGTGGTCAAGGCGAGACGGGCTATTAGGGTGGACGAGGAGCTGGTCGTGGAACACTGGGATGGCATGCCTGAGTGGTGAGTCCGT
The DNA here is from genome assembly GCA_023630115.1 of Cutaneotrichosporon sp. PK4640. NCBI lineage: Eukaryota > Fungi > Basidiomycota > Tremellomycetes > Trichosporonales > Trichosporonaceae > Cutaneotrichosporon > Cutaneotrichosporon sp. PK4640. The sequence continues at coordinate 23,745 of JAMALN010000034.1, read as the reverse complement.
GGTGCAGACAGAGGTAGGGGACTGACGGTAGCGGTTGTCCTCCGGTGGCAGCGCAGGCGGCGCCGAACTACCTCGAGCCCGCCTATCTGGAAGACGACGAACCGGTTGTGATCCCTCCCTCACCCCCGCACAGCGATTACGCGCCGTCCGAGGAGGGCGAGCCGGAGAGCGAGTGGGACCGGGAGTCTGAGCACAGCGACGAGGAGAGCGAGTACGATGACAGCGACGGCAGCGACTTGGAACCCAGACGGTTCAAGAGGAAGCACCCAGGCTGCCGGTCGACGGAGCCGCGAGGCAGCCGTCGCAAGAGGAGCAAGCAGCCCAGAAAGCGGAGGAGGCGCAGCAGCTGCGAGCTTGCGGAAGCAGTATCGGACTGGGAGATCGTGTTTGAACCACCCCGGCCACGGACGCAGACGAGCACGAGCGACCGCGACGACCCCTCCACCCTCGCAAACAGAAGCAGTGACGACATAGCCGTTGTAGAATCCCCTCCTGAGGACACTCCACACGCCGACACATCGCTGTGCTCCATCGAACTCGACGCCCCCGCCGACCCCGCAAGCGATACGGAATCTGTCGACGTGGAGGATGTCGATCGGCCTCAGTCCGAGCTCGACGCCGACCTCGATCTCTATATGGACCTCGATCTCGACTTGGGATTCAACGATATGGACGAGGTTGACCCGGAGTCCGACACCGATGCCGAACTCGAGGCCCCGCCCATCTCCATGGCGGATGCCTCCCTTCGGGCGAAGAAAGCGGCAACGATCTCAGCGATAGTGGACTTGACGAGGGAGGACGAGCCTCCCGCCCAACCTCCACGCACGGCCCGCGAAGAGGCCCCGGACGACTTTGCAGTAGAGAGTCCTCCCGCTCCTCCAGCTCAGGAGCCGCCAAGGCAGCCCCCTTCCCCCGACATCCCTCTGGGCCCGGTATGTCGGCACTATCGCAAGATCGACCTCCCGCCCAGGACGGACTGGAACTCCATCGCGCCCTGGCACCTCCAATCCCACCTGGCCCGCCCCGCCTGCTCCTCCGCGCCAGGCCTGCGCAAACTGCGCCGCCTCGTGCGTAAGGACCGCGCCGACCCGGCGCGCGGTCGTGGGAGGCGGCACAAGCGGCGAGCGGCATTCCTCGATGCGCTGACGTCAAACGAGCCATACAAGCCTCCGGGTCTGGAGGGCATGTCCCGCCCAGTGTACTGGTGGACGCGTCTGGAGAGGCTGTGGGAGGCCCGGGATCTGGTGAGGATGGAGAGGGAGAGCCGGGCTCGCTGGAAGGCCTCGAAGGATGTGTAACCAGTTGTAGAGTTGTACCTTCATTCAAGCCAGCTCGGCGATTTCCGTCCGGCGACCGGCGCCGGTCCGTTTGGCCCGGTGCAACATCACACCGGCGTGCATTCCCCACCTCCCATGATCCCATGATCCCACACAGACGTTGCGAGTTGGTTCATAAGCCGCCTTCCACGTCCTCTCCCTCCACCACTCGCCATGACCGCAGACAAGAAGACTACGCTCGCCGGCCGCGTCGGCATCGTCGGCACGGGCCACCGGGCGCGCCTGTACAACACGGCAGTCACGTCGCGCGGCTCGCAGATCGTCGCGCTGTGCGACACGAACCCCGAGCGCCGCGCGGTGCACAACCGCATGTTGGAGGAGGCGGGGCAGCCGCGCGCGAAGGAGTACGATGCTGTGAGTGGGAGGGCGGGGCTCAGATCTGCGCTGACGCCAGGCCGACTTCGCCCGCATGCTCGACGAGATGGCCCTCGACGTGCTCGTCGTGACCACCGTCGACGCGACGCACGACGAGTACATCGTCCCTGCGCTCCACAGGGGCGTCAGGGTGCTCACGGAGAAGCCGATGACCACGGACGTGGGGAAGTGCAGGCGCATCCTTGACGCCGTGGCCGAGACAGGCGGCAGCGTGCAGGGTAAGCCTAAGCGGGAGGCCGCCGGTGTGCGCAGGGGGCCGCTCACACCAGTCCTCTTCAACTACCGCTACAACCCCGTACACTGGAAGGTGGAGGAGCTCATCTCGAGCGGCGCGATCGGCAACGTCAAGAGTGTGCACTTTGAGTGGCTCCTCGTGCGTCCCTGCAGTTACGGGTTGGCTGACCGCAGGACACGGTCCACGGAGCAGACTACTTCCGTCGCTGGCACCGGTACAAGGACCGCTCGGGCGGGCTCATGGTCCACAAGTCGAGCCACCACGTGAGCCCCCCCTTGGCCTAGTTAACCCAGTTTGACCTCGTCAACTTCTGGATCGGCGCCAAGCCGAAGGAGGTGTTCGGGATGGGCCGGCTGGCGTTCTACGGGACCGAGAACGGCGCCGCCTCGGGCTGGGCGCGCCCGTACGACCGCGCGCGCGGCGCGCCCGAGGCCGCGTCGGACCCCTTCGCGATCGACCTCGAGGCCGAGCCCTCCCTTAAGGCGCTGTACGCGGACGCGGAGCACGCCGACAACTACCACCGCGACATGAACGTCTTCGCGCCCGACATCACCATCGAGGACGACATGGGGCTGCTGGTCCGGTACGACACCGGCGCGACCATGACGTACCGCCTCACCGCGTACTCCCCGTGGGAGGGGTACCGCGTGATGGTGAACGGCGACCAGGGGCGCCTGGAGCTCGAGGTGGTGGAGAGCAGCCACCGCGAGGCAATCACACGCGAGGGCGTCACGCACGGGGAGCGGGAGCTGCCCAATGCCGGCGGGGTGAGCCTGAGCGTCCAGAGGCTCTGGGGGCGGCGCGAGGAGGTGCACGTCCAGATGGGGGAGGGGGGGCACGGGGGCGGCGACGAGGCCATGCTTGACGAGCTGTTTGGGCCTAAGCCCGGCTCGCAGACTGTCAAGACGCCCGCGGAGCGGCTCAGCGCCAACGAGGTGGACGGGGCGCTCGCCATGGCCGTCGGCCTGGCCGCGAACGAGAGCTTCAAGACCGGCAAGCTTGTCAGCATTGACGAGCTGCTTGGTGCCGTGCTATGATGGAAGGAGCTGCCGGACGAGTTCGTCCAGGGGATGGAAGATGGCCAGTATCTAATGCTCAACGTATATATCCATGCATCCTCGCCCTTGTTCAGCAACACCCGAAGAGGCAACGGACGAAAGGGGCGTGCGCATGTGGAGATCATTGCGTCGTGTGACTTTCGTGGCGGACCATGCACCCAGCACCCATCACTCAGCACTCGTGTTGTGGCTGTAGGCAGGCATGGTGAACCGTGCATCTCCGACTCCCCATGGTCGGTGTGCAGAAAACCACATGGTTTTAGCCTGGAACCTTCATGACCCAGGCCTCGTCCGCAGAGCGGGGCTCCCAACTCCCAGTGATGCACCCGAAATAGGCTTCCTACTGTACGAGTACATGTAGAGAGATGCTTGCAATGCTCCCCTGCAGCAGTTCTCCGCGCGGAGAACAGCCCTTCAGCCACTTCTGCAACTCCGTGATCGCAAGTCAACAGGAGTTTTGTCACGTGATCCGCCACGTGCGGTTACACCGTTCCGTGCTCGAGGACCGAGCGGTGAATGACGGTATCTCGCGGGCATGCCTAAACCCGCTTCAAGTCGGTGATCGGCGACACCGGTCCGGAACGATACAAGTCCGAGACGCTGTGGTGAGTGGGCAGGCGCGTATAAACGTCTCGACGTGTGTACGTCTCCCACACTCCCCTCCCCAACCACTCCACAATGACCACCTCGTCCTACCCCGACGCCTCGCGCGAGGCCCAGTACCTCCCCCCGTCCGAGCTGGCGGCCAAGTACAAGCGCGGCATCCAGCGCGACTTTGTGTTCAAGCCGCACCCGTCCGCGAGCGTGCCCGGCGCGACGCGCATCAAGAAGGTCGAGAGCTTCTACGTGCGCCCGCGCTGGCTGTTCGTGCGCATCGAGACCGAGGGTGGCGTCGTCGGCTGGGGCGAGGGCACGCTCGAGGGCCACACCGAGGCCGTGCAGGGCAGCCTGGCGGACATTGCGCGCCGCATCGTCGGGTGGGACGCCATGAACATCGAGGACATCTACACGTACCTCTACCGGCACCGGTTCTACCGCGGCGGCGAGGTGCTCATGTCGGCCATGAGCGGCGTGGACATTGCGCTTTGGTAGGGCGGCGATCAGAAGCAGCTGACAGCAGGGACATCAAGGGCAAGGTGCTCGGCGTGCCGGTTTGGCAGCTGCTCGGCGGGGCTGTGCGCGAGCGCTGCGAGGTGTACGGCTGGATTGGCGGGGACCGGCCGTCGGACGTGCTCGAGCAGGCCAAGGCGCGCAAGGCGCAGGGGTTCACCAAGGTCAAGATGAACGCGACCGAGTCGATTGGGTGGCTCGACTCGCCGCACGCGCTCGACGAGACGGTCAAGCGCCTCGCCGAGGTCAAGAGCATCGGGATGGACGCGGGCCTCGACTTCCACGGGCGCGTGCACAAGGCCATGGCCAAGCAGCTCGCACAGCAGCTCGAGCCGCACCGCCCCCTGTTCATCGAGGAGCCGCTCCTCCCCGGCCACGTCAACGAGATGAAGGACCTGTACAACAAGACGACGATCCCCATCGCCGTGAGTGGCTGACGCGAGGTGGCTGACGGCAGCTCGGCGAGCGCCTCTTCACGCGCGAGGACGTGCGGCCCTATTTCGAGGCGGGGTGCATCGACATCATCCAGCCGGACATTGCGCATGCCGGCGGCATCTCAGAGACCCGCAAGATTGCCATCATGGCCGAGGCGTACGACATTGGCGTGGCGCCCCACTGCCCCCTCGGCCCGTTGGCGTTCGCCGCGTCCCTGCAGGTCGGCTTCTCGACGCCCAACTTTGTCATCTGCGAGATGAGCTGGAAGATGCACTACAACACGGGCGGCTTCGACCTCCTGACGTACATGAAGAACCCCGAGGTGTTCGAGGTCCGCGACGGGCACATCGACCTGCTCACGGCTCCTGGGCTGGGTGTGGAGCTCAACGAGGAGCTGATCCGCAAGGAGGCGGCCGAGGCGGCCAAGCTCGAGCCCTGGACCAACCCCCTCTTCCGGGGGCCCGACGGCACCGTGCGCGAGTGGTAGTCGGGTAGTTGCACAAAGACAATGCATAGATTTCTGTTCTGCCGGCTGCTAAGTGCCTCTGGGGTGGGGCCGCAGAGATGGGCCGAATCAAAATGGGCCGAATCTCGGGATCGGGGCATTATCGGCCAGTGCCTTGTTGTCTTCGTTTCCTCTTCAACCCGACACCACCCAGACTACCTTATAACATGCACCGGGCTCGCTCTCGCTTGATTCCCCACTCACACAGCACACCATGACCAGAACCAACGCGCTCCGCAGCGACTTTATCTGGGGCTTTGCCACGGCCGCCGCGCAGATCGAGGGCGGCGGCGCCGAGCAGGAGAAGGCCAGCGGTCGCGGTCCCAGCGTGAGTAGTCGCCGCTCGCACGGGCGGGGAGGCGTGCGCGATCCCGGCGTCGCGGTTTCGGCTGTGGAATGGAAATCTGACCCCAGATCTGGGACTACTTCTGCGACAAGCCGGGCAAGATTGCCGACGGCGCCAAGGTCACCGACACGTGCGACTTCTACACCCACTGGAAGGAGGACCTTGCGATGATGAAGGACCTCGGCGCCAACTCGTACCGCTTCTCGATCTCGTGGCCGCGCGTCATCCCCCTCGGCGGCAAGGACGACCCCGTTAACGAGCAGGGCCTCCAGTTCTACTCGGACGTCATTGACGAGTGCCTGCGCCTCGGCCTCACCCCCTTTGTCGTGAGTCTCGTTTGGAGGGGCCTCGCTCCGATCCGATCGCTCCACCAGTCGCTTACCCCAGACCCTCTACCACTGGGACCTCCCCCTCGAGCTGTACAAGCGCTACGGCGGGTGGATGAACAAGGAGCGCGTCACCGAGGACTTTGAGCGCTACGCCCGCCTCTGCTTTGAGCGCTACGGCGACCGCGTCCAGAACTGGATCACCCTCAACGAGCCCTGGGTCGTCGCCTCCCTCGGCCACGCCGTCGGCGCCTTCGCGCCCGGGCACGTCTCCAACACCGAGCCCTGGATCGTCGGCCACTCGCTTCTCATCGCCCACGCCCGCGCCGCCAAGGCCTACCACAAGGACTTTGCGCCCACCCAGAAGGGCGTGATCGGCATCACGCTCAACGGCGACTGGGCGGAGCCGTACGACAACACCCCCGAGAACATCAAGGCCGCGCAGGACAAGATGGACGCCGCGGTCGGCTGGTTCGCCGACCCCGTCTACCTCGGCCGCTACCCCGACTCGATGAAGGTCATGCTCCAGGACCGCCTGCCCGAGTTTACGCCCGACGAGCTCGAGCTGCTCAAGGACTCGTCCGACTTTTACGGCTGCAACTTCTACACCACCAACATGGTCAAGGCGGGCGCCGACGACGAGACGAGCGGCAACGGCCATCTCCTCTTCACGCGCCCCGACGGGACCGAGATCGGCCCCGAGTCGGACCTCGGCTGGCTCCGCGACGTGCCCTGGGGCTTCCGCAAGCACCTCAACTACCTGTACAAGCGCTACAACAAGCCCATCTACATCACCGAGAACGGGTACGCCGTCAAGGGCGAGAGCAAGATGAGCGCCGCCGAGGCGATCCGCGACACGGACCGCGTCAACTACTTTGAGGGCTACCTCGGCGCGGTGCGCGACGCGGTCGCCGACGGCGTCGACATCCGCTCGTACTTTGCCTGGTCGTGCTACGACAACTTTGAGTGGGCGAGCGGGCTCGGCCCGCGCTTCGGATGCGTCCGCGTCGACTACGACACCAAGAAGCGCACCATCAAGGACTCGGCCCGCTTCATCGGCCAGTGGTTCGACGAGAACATCACGGCTTGATTTCACCCGCCTGTTAAGGAAGCATGTCACGTAGGAAAGGTTATAACTGTGTAGAGAGTTGTCATGTAAGCATGTGTCTTGGTACAGTCCCGAGCTGGGCGTCGGGCCCCATGAACGCCGTCGAAAGCCTTGTCGCCGGCCGGCACGGGCCGTTAATCAGGATGATGGAGATAACTCGGCGCATTTCGCCCCCATCGAAAATGGGCCGACACTTGTCTTGCAGTTAAGTGCCGGGCGAGGGGCTCGCGAGGGATCCATGCATCCGACTGCCAGCTACCAAGGTACCTCCGACGAGGTGCTGTGCGTTGCGCGTGCGTTGCGCGTGCGATCCAAGCTCGCCGCCCCGCTGAAGCCGCTGCAGTTCATAATGTGGCAGCTGCTGCCGATATGCTGACCCATGCGTTCGTCCAGCGCCACGGCCACTCACAACGCTGCCCATCTTTCCTCCTCCCACAAGCAAGGCGTCTTAACGGCTCCCCAAACCCTGGTTGTAGATAGGTATCGTTGCATGACTAGCAGTATGCTCACGTCGTGATCGGGACGGAGGCCGTATCCGGACTGCTCAACAACGGAAGGTGTGCGATTCCCACCCCGAACTGTAAACCATGATCGGGGCCTGGCACAACGCACCTTCTACAGCACTCACCGCTCCGGAACGCATGTCCAGTCAACCCCCCCCCCCCCCCGGAGCTAGCCTGCGCGCCGCAGTGGAGGTGTATGCATCGCGGATGACCCTCTGTGTCCCTCGCCTTGGGTGGCGTACCACTGTCTCCTTCGCGCGCCCCTGCGCACTGGTCAGCTGAGGCATCCACGTCCACTCATGTTCCATCGGCCCCGCCGACATGGCCGCATTCCACTCCCATTCGTCCGTACCGCGGATGACAAGTTGAGCATGTGGCCAGGTTTGTCACCCGCGTCAAGCGCTCATGCGTGCCCTCCCCGAGACTTACCCCACTACTGTACCTAGACGCACGCAAACCCCGGCACGCGGCCGAACGAATCGAACGCTGGGGTTGGGAGCGCAGGGCGTAATGGCGTAATGGCGCTAACAGGCTTTAAGGTTGGTGAAGACTGGGAACATTCCACTACCTCAGTGCTGCTCCGCCGCGCAATCGAGTATCCCTGCCTTGTGGGTGGGGGAGCAAGAGCTAGCATAGCTTGACCACTACTACAGCACTGGAGGCGTCCCGGCCCACCCACACCTGCACGTTAGCACGCAAGCCGAGGGATAACATGCGATCAGGCACGATGGGGGCACTAGGATTTAATCGGTGGGTCTGTTCGCTACCCCCGGCAGACGTTCTCAAGCAGCTGACAAGGGCATGGCACATTGCACTCAGCTATCGGCGCTTTGATGCCCTGGCACGCGCTGTGCAGAGGAATGGTGCCTTGCGCTAGTGCGCGGGGTGCGCTCGCTCGCCGTGTGGTGCTGAGATGTCACGCCCAGGCCGTTGTGAGCTTATTGGCATGGCGAGCGCTCAGCTGACATGGTTTCTGATCGAGGCGAGGGTGTCAATGTATGCTCCGTCAACTGTTGACGTGGATCCTCAGCTGCAAGAATGCCATGAGGGCTTGGGTTTAGGCGAGGCCTGATGGCATAAAAGGGCAGTACCTACGCATCTGCTCGAAGTCGCACACCCAAACAGTCGCACACCCAAACAGTCGCACACCCAAACAGCACTCCCCTCTCACCCCTTCGGTCTTCGTCAAGCACAACAACTTCACCAGCCATGATGGACTTCATGTACAATGACCCGGCCTATAACCCGTACATGAGCGATACGAGCATCATGATGTACGAGGAAGGAAGATGATGAACGGCGCGAAGAACGACGCGCCGTTCGTCATCGACTTTGGCGCGTACCGCGACCACCTGCCCGAACTGGAGGTCGGCGTGCGAGACAAGAAGACTGGGCGCTTCTTCCCGACCCACACCGAGGAGATTTACCGCGCCGGCATCTCCGAGTTCCACGACGTAGTCACGCGCCGCACCTTCGAAGAGATGATGGAGGCGGGCGTCAAGCTGGAGGGCCAAATCACCATGGACGACATGCGCGACTTGGGCGCGGGCTCGGGGGACTACCGCGGCTTCCGCAGCATTCCCCTGCGCCAGCTCGAGTTCCAGCCGAATCTCCGCCAGAGTCAGTGCCGAGGAGGGGGGACAAGCTGAACACGGGCTGACGGCAGACTGGATCAAAAGGAAGGACGAGCAGACGGGCGAGGAGCGCGAGCCTACCCTCGCCGAGAAGATGGACAGCATCGTGCCCGAGTATCTCAAGAGCCGGGCGCACTTCCGCGCCGAGAAGGCCAAAGCCAACAAGGAGCTTGCGGCGGCAATCGCCGAGAACGAAGCCAAGATCTGGGCCATCCGCCACAAGCCGGGCTACGGTGAGTCACCACGCTGGGCGAGGCTGACAAATAGCGCAGACGGCTGCGCGCATGCAGCCCGGCGTGTACTACGGCGAGTTTGGCACGACAGGCGGCGGCGTCGTCTCCAAGGAGAAGGCTGCCAGGGTCGAGGTCGGCGACTTCTACGGCATCTAGGCGGGGTAGCTGGACATTCAGAAGTGCTCGGAGCTCGAAAGGAATCATGTGCGCGCTGGATACCGGCGGGCGGTGACTGGCCGCGCCCCTAGAACACTATGGCCTAGGAACCCCATCGCGCCCGTGTGCTTGGCCCAAAGCTCTGCACCGCGGACTCTACCTTGCCGCAACGCAATGAACGCACCTTGCCTAGGATGGGGACGCGCACCTCGGCAGAATAACCCAACCCGAGGCCAAGGATAGCTTGCCAGGCGTGGAAAGCTCTCAGTTCAATGGTGGAATGTTCCCAACCATCACGCTAAACGCTAAACCTTAAAGCCATGACGCAGCGGCATGTCACGCACCCCAAGTCTCCGAACCTCCGTGTCGGCCGTGTCCGCAGCACCGCGCCTCGTTCGCGCTGGCGGAAATAAAGCCGACTCGGCTGTTCAGGTCCTCGGGCCTCCTCACAGGGCGGAGGCGGAGCCGAACTGCGGAGAACATGGAATGCCCGAGCGGTGGGATGGGCACCGATTGATATGATACGATGAGGAATGGCAACTCGGGAGGCCTTGTATCAATGTGCGGGGTCATTGGTGAGTCATGCGGGCGAGCAGACATGCACACAAGGCGTTGAGGCGTACGCGTGCAGCCGTGGAAGGATCGGAAGGAGGGCGAGGGGTGAGAACGGGTCATCACTTCGACAACGGGGTAGGAGTACACATCAACAGAACCAGAACAAGATCCGTCTCTCTCTCTCAACGTCGCCTAACTCTCCACAACCGCACACCGCACCGGCATCGACATTCTCGCCCTCGTTCACACCCACCGCCGCACCCTCCCTCTCTCGGCCTCTCAACTTGGCTGCCTTCTGGTGCGACCCTGCCCCACTCCCGTTCCTCATTGCTTCTGCCCCACTCCTAATTGACTCTCGCCTCCTCGGCGCGGTTCATCCCTACAGAAAATGGGCCGAACATGCAGAGCGGCTCGGTATGGATACATGCATCCGACTACCCGCCCAGGTACCACCTCCTGCGCCGCTTCTGCGCCGCTCCTGTGCGGCGTGCCAGCGATCCAAACCTGTCGCCCTCTGACGACTCTGAGGTACATGAGGTGACAAGGGTCGTGGATCAGCACGTCCCACACAACGCCATGCCAACTCACAAGACTGCCTTCCGCGCTCACCACTGTTCGCTTGGTGGTGGCCACTCGTGACCAAGCCCAACACTCTACACCTTCCATTCCGCCCACAACTCCACGAGCACTCCTCTGATCCCAGAGTCCAGCCTATATCAAGGACAGCCCAACAATACGACGGTGACGGCCAGTGGAGGTGGGGCCCATGGGGTGCAGGGCCTCCTGCTGCGCACACGCACACGCGTTTGCGCACGGGCCTTGCAATGTGAACCTCCACACGACCTGCACAGTCCAGTCACCTCGCACCCAAACTATCCTTTTTCCCCTTCCTCCTCTCACACCTCGTCTCAACCACCCTCCTCTCACACTACCACCTTCACCAATGGACCGCAAACGCAAGCGCCCCCCGCCCCGCCGCTCCCGCCGCCGGGTCATACCCGCCTCCGAGCTCTCGGCCTACGTGTGCATGGACGACATGATCGTCGCGGCGCTCCACTCCCTCCACGGACAGCGGATGTGTCCCTCCCTCCGCGCGAACAAGGGCAGCACTGTACCCTCCTCCTTCCAGGGCAATCACTTGGCCGAGGACCTCCAGCGCCTGTGAGTCCCTGTGATAAGTGGCGTGCTAACCACAGATGTATCGAGTACCTCGCCAAGCGGCGACAGGAAGTCGACGATACAGTGCTCGCTTGGTACGTTCCTCCATATCTAGCTGACGCAGGCTTCCTCGGACGTATTCGTCCCTCGCAAGCAAGGGGGGCGACATCCTCATCCAGCCGCGCGATCCCGGCCTCACCCTCGTTGCCAACCGTCACATTAGGAAAGGACAGACCATTGACGACCTCCTCGACCTCCACTTCACCCTGAGCGACATCACCGCCGACCAGCTGAACATGGACGAGAGCTGTCCGCAGCTCGAGTGGGGCGAGGACGCGAACAGCGAGCTTGTGCGTGGCCCGAACCTCCCCATCCCCCCTTCAGCTGTGTCTGCCACGAAGTACAGCTGATGCCAGCCCGTCGCCCTCTGGATCGGCCCGGTCCGCCTCCTCCGCATCGGATGCAAGACCTGCGCGAACTGCTCGTTCAACAAATGGGCACAGGGTGGGTATGACCTCCCGCCTGGGGTGAGCTTGCAGAGCGTCGTTGCAACCAAGGACATCGCCGTTGGCGAGGAGCTGTGGGGTACTCCGTGGGACTATGACTCGCAGTGGTGAGCTGGAGGAGGTGTAGGGGACAGCTGACCACAGCGCCTGCAAGCCCAAGGCCGCGAGACAGCCAGTCGTCCCGAAAGATGACGGATACGAAAGCGACTTGACGCCCCCGCCGTCCGAGGACGAGGACGAGTTCGAGCCGCCCTTAAGACGCCTGCGCCCTCGTTACGCTACCAGTGCCACCCCACTCCCCGGCCCCAACACCTCTAGAGGCTCTATCCTCCCCACTCCGCAAGATGACGAGTACGAAAGCGACTTGACGCCCCCGCCATCCGAGGACGAGGACGTGTGCGTGGCGCCCTTGAGACGCCTGCGCCCTCGTTACGCTACCAGTGCCACCCCACTCCCCGGCCCCAACACCTCTAGAGGCTCTATCCTCCCCACTCCGCAAGATGACGAGTACGAAAGCGACTTGACGCCCCCGCCATCCGAGGACGAGGACGAGTGCAAGCCGCCCTTGAGACGCCTGCGCCCTCGCTACGCTACCAGTGCCACCCCACTCCCCGACCCCCATACGTCTAGGGGCTCTATCCTCCCCACACCGCCACTATCTACTACGTCGGAGCCAACATTCAGCACCTCCGCTCCGTCGCACAGCTGTATCAAGGAAGAATGTGGGGCGAGTCCATCGCCAGGAGGCAAGGCGGCTGAGCACCCGGATACCTGGGATGGGAGGGAGGGAAGAGAGGAGGGTGAGGACGGCGAGTTCTGGGACGATAGAGACGAGGACCTCTACGCCGAATACGGCTTCACCGCCCAGTGCCTGAACGACGCCGCCGATGGCGCACCCACACCACTGTGGTCCGACGACGACGACGATATCGTGCCCCTCGGCCCCAACTGGGAGCCACTTCCTCTCGCTTCTACAAACGATGACCTCACCTGGCTGTAGGCGAGTCGTCCATACTGCAGCTGTATCCACTGTAATTTATACCATAGTCTATCACAATGCTCCAGCGCCTGTACCCCGCACGCTATACGACCTTCGCAGAGTACCAGCAGGCCAGTACCTCCTAGATCACACACGAACCCTTGACCACTACAGAACGAACCGGTACCCGGCCTCGATCTGAACCGCGCTCGGCCCCTGCTCGCCGAGGTCCTCCCCGCGGTCGAGCTTGGCGTTGAGACGGGCAAGGTACCACCGTGTGAGCAGCACCAGCACGACCACGAGCACCGACGCCGCGAGGTTGACCGCAAAGGCGAGGGTGTACCGCGGCGCGCCGGTGTAGAGGTAGCTGGTCCAGATATTGGACGTGTTGGAGACGGCGTTGATGATTGCAATGGCGACGGCGCGCTTGGTGTGCGGCCCGACGACGGTGGTCGAGATCCAGGACAGGAGCACGATGGACGCAGAGTAGAACGACGCCGGCATGAGCATCATGGCAAAGTACCGCGCGCCAATGTTGGTGGTCGCGACGGCGATGACGTTGGCGAGGATGGTGACGAAGAACGGCGCAATAATGTGCCACGTCCGCTCGCGCTTCTTGTCCGAGTGGAACCCGTTGAGGTTGATCACGAGGATGCAAAGCAGGTAGGGCGGGGCGGTGATGGCCAGCGTGGTGGTGCGGTTGAACCCGAGCCCGTTGACGACGACGGGGAAGAAGTTTGTGACGGCCGCGGCGACGTACGCCACCGTGAGGGTGATGCACACGAGCCACACCTTGATGTCGGTAAAGGCCAGGCGGATGGCCTTGGCCTGCCCCATCTCCTCGGCGTCGTCCTTGGTCCCGCGGTCCGCGGCGAGGCGGTAGAGCAGCTGCTCCCGCTCGAGGGGGGTGAGCCAGCGCATCGTCTCGGGGCGGTTGGGCATGAAGGTCGCGAAGATGATCGCGATGCCGACGGTCATGACGCCCTCGACGATGAAGAGCCAGCGCCAGCCCTCGAGCCCGTGCGCGCCGTCGAGCTCGAGGCACGCGAGGGCGAAGAGCCCGCCGAACGCGTTGCCGATCTGCGAGCCCGAGTAGAGGATGGCGGTGCGGAACGCGAGCTGCTGCTTCGTGTAGAACATGGACAGGAGGTACAGCGCGCCCGGGAAGAACGCGGCCTCGGTGAAGCCCAGCATGGTGCGGCAGACGGCGAGGCCGGCGTAGCTGTTGGCCGCGCCGGTGCACGCCGAGACGGCGCCCCACAGCCCGCACATCAGGCAGATGTAGGTGCTGGGCCAGGAGACCTTGGACGCGACGATGTTGCTCGGGATCTGGAGGGAGACGTAGCCCGCAAAGAGCACGGCAACGCAGGTGCTGAACTGCTGCGCGGTCATGCCGAGGTCGTCGGTCATGCCGCCGATCTTGGCGGTCGAGATGTTCTGCCGGTCTGGGTTAGCGCGTCCGATGCGGGGCTCACCGAGGTAGTTGAGGATGTAGAGGACGACGAGGGCGGGCATGAGGAGGAGGTCGACCTTGCGGGTCGTGGCCTTGTCCAGCGCCGCGCGGTCGGGCTCGGCGAGGGCCGCGATGGCGGCGGGCACCTCGACGGCCAGGTGCCGGTCGACGCCGAAGTCCTTGATGGACGCCTTGGAAGCCTGGGTGATGGAGCCCTTGTCTGACATGCTGGGGATGGGGGGCAGGTAAGATGTCAGTCAGCCGCTGCAGAGTTATGAGCCGATCACTGTGCGGCGCATCTCGACTTTCTCGGGCACAGAATGCCAAGAAAGAACAACAAGCGCGCCAATCCTCGCCGTGCGTTGCCGTGGTGGGCCTTGGGTGGCCATGTTGGGCCGTGGTGGGCCGTGGTGAGCCTAGACCAGAGTCATCAGTGTCCGGGTCAATAGTGGGGGCCAAGTGGGGGGCGGTGGAGAGAGTAGGTCAGAGGGGCAGCCCAGAGTGGGCTCAGTGAGGGCCCAGTGAGGGGCAGGTGAGGGGCCAGGCGGAGCGCGTCGGCCAAAGGCGGCTGATATGTGGGGCCGGCGAGGACAAAGTGTTGTACAAGGACAGTTGGGTGAGCGCTCAAGGGATGATGGTGCCTCCGGAACGGTGTTGGCGGATAGATGACAGAGGTCGGCAACCTGATCTCGGCCGGGCTGATCAGTCCGGAGCTTGCGTCTTGACCCGTGTCGCGGATGTCGCGCGGCCTGCCTCGGAAATGGAAGAATCTCGGCTAGACTGTGCTCTTAACTGGCGGCGGAACCTGCGTCGAGGGAGGTGGATAAGAAGGGCCGCAAGACCAGATGCAAACGGTGTGGAGATGGGTGTCAACGATGACGGATCGCCGGGCCGGTCACCGATCTCCGTTCCATCCAGTCGCGGAGTTACAGATAGTTTGCTTAATGGATGGTTGATTAGCTTTACGAGAATACAATCCCACGTGCCATGTGTGCCTCGTTCGCGTCTCGAGCGTCTCCAGGCGACTGCTTTCTGGGCCGTTCCGCTCCTCACATCTCGTCATTTCATTGCATGCATATGGATGCTGGCAACCTTCCATTGCTCTGGAACCGAATGTTCCGCTCGCGTCACTCGCAGGAGCCTGCCGTGTCATGTGTCACCACCTGTCACCCCGCTCGCCCCGAACAGAGCGGCGCGCGTGCGAATCGCGGGATCGCCAGCACAGACGGTGGTTGTCGCCCCTCCTTGTTGTCGCCCGCGCCGCACCGCTCGCACCGAGGGGTGGTTGGAGGATGCAACCAAAGGCAGCTGTACACAAGTGGCAGCACACGCCAAGCCGCCTTTGAGGCGGTTGCTTCGGCGCTGCCTCCTTCGGGTGACACGGCGTCCGTCTGATGAAACACACGCGACGACTTGGCATACACAGCACGGACGCACCCCGAAACGCGCGCAACAATGGACCATCAGACGGCCGCTGGACGCGTCGACGGCTCCTGCCCCAGGAGCGGTGGGGGAGGGATTGTGTGGGACGCGTGCTATGAATGCAGGACGACGCGTGAATGCCTGCTAGGCAGCAGGGCGACTAACTTTGAGTAGGGAGGCAGAAGACGGGAGAAACGTCGACTGCAATGGTATATTCCAGGGAACAATAGGAATGGGAATAGGAATGTGGTTTAACGCACAGACCAGCCCTCCTGGCCCAATACACACACCCCACGCCCCTGTGTACCCTGCGCCCCCCGCCCCACGCCCCCCGGCATGCCAAGATGTCCTTTGTCGCCATCATCTCTTGCTGTCCTCATCACCTCTCTCCTCCTCTCCTCCATCCCCCTCACCTCCTCCTCTCTCTCCTCCATCCTCCCCCCTCCCTCTCTTATACCCCCTCTTTCTGTACCCCCCGCCATCCTGGCCTTTCCGCCAACACCCACGCACTCCTTACGACACACACCATGGTCGCGATCGTCGCCACCGTCCTGGCGGTCCTGCAGCTGGCTGCAGCCGCCGCCCTGCCCCCCCCCCCCCCCCCCCCCCCCCCCCCCCCCCCCCCCCCCCCCCCCCCGCCCGCCCCCGGGGGGAGGACANCTCCCCCTCCTCTCCTACGACGCCAAGATATCCGACCCCAGCTACCTCATGCTGAGCATGAAGCTGCCCTCGATTCTGGGCCGCGCCGTCCAGATCACCCACAAGTCTTGGGAGTTGGGCACCCTCACCCAGGCCCTCCTGGAGGTGTACAACCCCCGCCTCACGCCGTTCGCGTACAGCGACGGGTCCTTCCACTCTACATTGAATCGTCGCACGACGATGCCGATTGAGGCCGCGCGCGTCGCCGCCAAGGCCCTCGCAGACTACGACTTCTCGGGAGCGTCCCAGCACGCCGAGCTCGCCCGCTTCCTAGAGACGGGCCAGCCCCGCGCCCTCGTCAACGGCGACGGGTCTCTCGGCGACCCCTGCGCCCTCGGCACCGCCACCTGGGTGCTCGCGCACTTTGCCGACAAAGTCGGAGACGTCGGCACCCCCCTCGCATCCGACTCGCAGTACGCGTGGGCCGTCGGAAACCAGCTCGCGTACCTCCGCAACGGCGTGCGCTCGGACAACGGCACGATATCCATGCGCGAGGGCTACTTTGAGCTCTGGGCCGACCAGGGGTACATGATCCCTCCGTTCCTCGCCTATCTCGGCCTCACGACCAACAACACCGAGCTCCTCGAGGAGGCGCTCGACCAGTGGCACCACACCTCCGCCGGCCTCCTCGACCCCTCCCAGAACCTCTACCGCCACATAAACACCTTTGACCCCCGCTTCTGGGCGACGGGCAACGGGTGGATGCTGGCGGGCCTCATGCGCGTCCTCGGCTCGATCAAGGCGGCCGGCGGTGCCGGGCTCGGCACAAAGGTCCGCCAGGCCGAGGAGACGGCCGCGCTCGTCTTCAAGGCCCTCTTCGACCGCCTCGACGCCTCCGACCGCCTCCCCAACTACATGGGCGCGCACGAGACCGACCCCAAGTTCACGGCCGGCGACAGCGCCGGCACGACCGCCGTCGTCGGCGCCTTCTACCGCTTCCTCGTCATGCGCCCCGACCTCGCGCGGCCAATGAAGCCCGCGGCCGACCGCGCGTTCACCGCCGTCGTCAACAAGGTCAACCAGGAGGCGTGGCTCACCGCCGTCGTCGACCCCCAGGGCTCCGAGGGCTTCCTCGTCCACCAGGACCGCGACATCCGCTCACCAGAGGGCCAGTCGCTCCTCGCCATCATGTGGGCTGCCCGCACTGCTGCTGGCCAGTAGCCGCGGCGCCATCTTCTCCATCTGTCTCTCCTACCTCACGCGCCGGCGCGCGCCATGTATTGATTACAGGCTTGTAGGTCTATGCACACATTTACATTTATGCTGCAACGTGTCCCACAGAGCCGTGTTTGCAGGTGTGGCGGGTGGCGGCGTGGCTGGATCTGCCAAGCGTCCTTAGCGTCTTGGCAAGAAGGCTGGTTGCGCTGTGTGACGCGCGTCAAACGCGTCGAGTCCGCATCACGTGACGTTCTTTGAACTCCGAGCCCACAGCGTCAGGTCGAGTGAAACCTCCTGTGAGTGAAGCAGCACAATGCATGCTAGAAGGGTGAGGAGTGAGAGAGGGTGAGGGGTGAGAGGATGTGTTGCGGAGGACCAGATCCCGTTAGTCGAGCGTCAATTGAGCTCGGCTCGCTTCCGAACGGCACAAGGCCGCCACGGGTCTCGCCGTGCCAACAGGTGTACACATGCAATGCTACGTCGCGCCAAGGGGGTCCCACGCCTTGCTCCCGCCCAGCGCCGCCTCAATCTCCGCCGTCGACGCGTCGTTCGCCGCCGGCTGCTCTTTCCTCGGCTCGGCCCGCCGCGACTGGGACGCGGCCTTGGCCAGCGTCAGCTCCGTCAGGCTCTGCTTTGGCGGGTCGCTCCAGGGGTTGGCGGCGAGCTCGGCCGTCGCGCTCCGCGCCGGCTTCGCTGGCTGGCCGTTCTGGCGCTCTGGGCGCTCTGGGCTTGAGGGGCCCTGCGCACCGCTCCGCGTCGATCCCTCCTGCACCTTCCCGCCACTGAGAGCTGGCGCCGGCACCTCGTCGTCCCACGGGTTCGCCTCGAGCGGCCCACGGACCTTGCGCGCCTCGCCGATCCCCGTGCCCGGCTCAAAGCTCCCCATCTCTCTCTGGTGCCACTCCTCCTCCGTCCGCTCCCGCATGTGGGTGTACGCGTCCGTTGCGCTCGACCGGATCGTGTTGAACGCGCTGAGCGCGCCCGAGCCCACCGAGTTCCAGCTCCACTTGGCGCGCGGCGTCGCCTGCGTACTCGACGTCGCGGAGGGCGTGCGGCTAGGCTCGGGCCGCTTCGCCACGCGCGGGGCGTACGGCAGCGGCGGCGGGCTGTGTCCCGTCTCGTCGCGCGGCGCGACCCTCACGTCCGGACGTGGATCCGCCGAGTGAGACGGCGCAACAAGGAGCGCTTCGGGCGCTTGCGGCTCGCGAAAGGCCTCGGACATGTTCATCTCGTCGTCGGCGCGCTTGAAGAGGCGGTGCCAGAAGCGCACGTCGCGCGGGTCGGGGAGGAGCACGCCCATGTCCGCGTCCGGTCCCCGGGCAGTGCGGTCGTCCAGCTCCGGCTTGTAGTCCGGGTTGAGGTAGGACGCCCGCTGGGCCGGCAGGTCGAACCACTCCCACGCCGAGACTGTGCGGTCGACGTACGGTTTACCGGAGAGGGGGACGCGGCGCTGCCGTTCGTTGTCGAAGAGGAACGTGCCGAACTGGCACGCGTAGAGGTGGAAGTGCAGGTCCAGGAGGTAGTCCTCGTTGAACTCAAAGCGGTCGGGGAACTGGCGCTGGATCTGGCGCACACAGTCGAGGAACTGGTGGAAGACGGGCGAGATCTCCTTGAGATGCGAGGATGACGTGAACTGCTTCGACATGGAGGCGAAGAAGGCCTGCGCGCCCTTGACAGCGATGCCAAAGTCGTCATCGCTCTCGTCATCCATCGCGTCGATGTTGTCCGGCGTCGCCGTGAACAGCTTGGCCGAGGACAGGTGCCCCGAGCGGTGCTGGAACATGTGCCCGAAGCTGAGCCAGTCCTTCTCCACCAGCACGCGGAAGCCGTCCAGCGTGCGGTAGTAGGGGTCAAGGCAGAGCTGCGCAACCGCGCTCAGCTGAGACGTGCGGTCCCACCCGTCCGAGCAGTGGATGAGGACATGGGACGAGTTGATGTGGATGTTCTTGACGATCATGACGCTCCCGTCCAGGATGGCAGTGAGGTGCTTGAGCCAGCCCGACTTGCGCAGCCGGTCGCGGTCGACGGGCATCCCGCCTGCGCTTGCCTCGGCCAACGTCTCGACGATCGTCTTGAGGCTGTTGCGCATAACGTGGATGTTGTCGATGCCGAGATACGCCTTCTCGGCCCACCTGTAGTGGTCCATGTTCTCGGTGCCAGCGCCCTTGGCGACGTTGGCCATGGCGTTGGTCGTGGGGCGCGCGTCAATGATGAGGTTGGTGCACGTCGCGCCATACACCTGCGACGCCGGGAGGGCAGTGAGGTTGGAGCTGCTCGCAGAGGGCGTGAGCTGCGACGAGCCCCCGCTCTCGGGCGACTGGTGCGACGTGAAGATGCACTCGACGAGGCGCTCATCCTGCGCCGACCGGTTGCCCTTGATCCCCACCATGGGCTGGGACGAGCGCGTGATAGACGCCTGGTTCGCCCAGTGCAGGTACGAGAGGGCCGGTATGCGCGCCTTGCTCCTGTACTTGGCTGCGTAGGCCAACACCGAGTCACTGATGCGCGTCGGGACCACCAGCTTGGCTGGGTACGTCGGCGAGAAGTTGTAGTCGCGGTTGATGTCGGTGAAGCGCCAAGCGCGCGTGCGCGAGCCCACGCCCTGCCGCGCAAACTCCGTGCGCGGGTTGTACACGCTCCACCCGGTGGCCGGGGGCACGGGCGTGCCGGCTGCAACTGCGATGGGCGACGGGGTGTCGGGCGATGCGGACAGGGGAGAGAGTGGGTTGGCCGGGGAAAGCGGGTTGGGGGAGAGGGGTTGGGAGGCGGGGGTGGGGGATGCTGGGGAGGTGGGGAGGGCGCTTGTGCTGGCCACGGGGGAGCGCGGGAGGGTGTAGAAGAACGCGTACAGCTGCTCCACAGATTCTGTCGTCAGCCAGATCCCGGCCACACTCACGGGTGACGGCACAGTCGCGCACGCTGGCCCACACGTCCTCTGCACCGCCCTCACCCCACTTCTCGAACAGTAACGTGTACGTGTCGAACGTCTTGGTGCCGACGAGGAGCGGGTACTTGCCCGCCGCGCTCTGGGGTAGACGCTGGAGCACGTTGATGGTCGGGTAGGGGATCCAGATCTCGCCGTCGGTCGCAGTCACGCGCGGCTTCTCAACCTCCTCACCCTCTGGCGAGGACGGCGAGAAGAAGAGGTGGTGTGGTGTGAGGTGGAGAGTGCCCTCGACGCGGAGGCGGGCGTGCGGGGGCTGGCGGGCAGTGCCCTCCAGGACGACCCTCTCGACCTTTGCGACGCGGAGGCCGTCCATGGCAGGTGATTCGAGCAAAGTATGAATATGAGGACGCGTAGAGAATGGCCACCCAAGCAACGGGATGAGACACGAAGCGAACCTCACCCGGCCATGACGCACAGTCACTTGTCGCGTGGCATTGTATTTATTCCCCCACTTAATTGGGTCGGATGCACTCGGCCTGGTGGGGAGAGCTACTCCGAGATCCAAGCCCAAGCATGGCGGACAGGGCGGCGCACGGCGCAACACATGCACACCTCACATGCACACGCCGCAGGCGCAGGGTGGTGGTTGGCAGGCGGGGGGCCTGGAGAGGGCCTGCAGGCCTGAAGCGAGGACAAAGCACACGGACAAAGGACAATGGGAGGCGCCGGGGCCGCCCCCGACGCCCCAGATTTCCCATTCCTTCCAAGCGGTGACAGCTGGGTAGTCACAACTGTCGTACTCCCCCACTCTGACATTACAGCAGCTGTCTTCTCCTCCTCTGTCTGCGCGCGCCAGGTCCTATCGATGCATATTGTTTGTTTAAGCGCCCGAGGCCTTCTGGATCTGGTACCACGAGGCGAACTGGAGTCAGCGATGGAGGAAGGGGACGACGGGCTCATCAGAACGCACGAAGGGGAGCCCGAAGCCGCAGGTGATGTAGACGGCCATCTTGGCGGCGAGGCCGAACTTGTTGGTGACCGAGGTGGGGATGGTCCTGTTGTGGGAAGGTGTGAGGGAGCGAAGTGGGTGACGTGATGGCTCGCGGGTGTGAGATGGGAGACGGTCGTGAGATTGTAGGGCAGTGGCATTGTCGCGGAGTGGGAGGGAGGGGCAGCGTGTGCAGCGAGGCGTGGGATCGAGGGGGAGCGCGCGCGAGGACATCGGAGAGTTGAGGGGAAGGAGTTGACACGGTCAGCACACATCACACGGCACATGGCGAGGACGCACTTGTCAACGACGTTCTCGAAGTGAGCGAAGCGGACCTGCTGGCGGACAGCGGCGGCGCGGGCGACGCGGAGGGGGGCGGCACGGACGAGCATGGACATGGCGATGGACTGGAATGGAGTGGTGAGTAGAGACTGAGAGGTGACGAGTAGCCGAGCCGTGAGTGGTCTGCACCACTTGGCCGGCTTCTGCCTCTCTGCCTGGCATGCTGCGACTCTCCCCCGCCCCAGCCTCACCACACCACTGGGTGAAGGTCCCGTACGGTGGGCGGGAATAGTCGGGCCTGGCTCTGTGGCGCTCTGGCGAAGCCACGTGGTGGTGCCTGGATCGGTGGAGGTTGTGTGTGGAGGTGGACCAAGCGGCGATCGCTGACTACATCTCGACTTCAGCTCACCTTCCCTCTCCATCTCAAGCTCAACCATGTCCGACTACACCGTCGGGCGGCGCTATCTCAACGCACGGACCCGCGCCCCTCTGACACTGCGGTACGTCGGGTCCCTGCCCGGCCTCGAGGCGACCTGGCTCGGCGTCGAGTACGACGACCCAGCACGCGGGAAACACGGTGGCGAGTACAAGGGCGCGCAGATCTTCCACACCACCGCACCCGGTGCTGGCGCGTTCATCAAGTGCCCTCCCGGCACGAAACCGCTGGTCGAAGGCGCCGAGCTCATCGCCGCGCTGCAAGAACGCTATGGTCAGCTCGAGGGCGAAGGCGAGGGTGCGGGGAGGGAAGGTGCGGACGCGGTCCTCCTCGGCGACTCGGGGATCGTGGTCGAGGCGCCTGGGATGCGCGATGTTGCGCGCCGCATCGGGCGGCTCGAGCGGCTGCGCGAGGTCGGGTTCGAGAACGAGTGGGTCTCAAGCCTCGGCGGCAGCGAACGCGAGCGCCACCTTCTCAAGGAACGGCTGAAAGGTAGCTTTCGGGATCTTGATGTCAAGCTGACAGCAGGCGTGCGTACCCTCGACTTGTCGTGCAACCACCTGTCGAGCTGGAGCGACGTCGGCGAGATCGTCGCCCACCTCACCGGGCTCAAGGTGCTCATCCTGAAGTAAGCTGCTGTGCGTGTGGGAAGCTGACACCAGCCACTCTCGCATCCAGAGTGTCGGCGATACCCTCTCCAAGGAGGAGGCCGATGGGCTTCGTGATGCCTTCGCTACTGTGTCCGAGCTGCATCTCGGCAACTCAGCGCTCAGCTGGACCGAGGCAGTTGACATCGCCTCCCTCTTCCCTGCCCTGGAGACGCTCTTCCTCAACCACAACTCCGGCATCGTCGACCTCTTCACTCGGCCCGACCAGGACGTGGTCATCTCCATGCCCCGCTTGAAGGTTGTCAGCATCGACGGGTGTCGCGTAGAGTCATGGTCTGAAGTTGCGCGAGGCCTCTCCTCACTCCCTTCGTGAGCTGAGTAGTGTTGTATCTAGCTCACACCAGCCTCACTACCGTTCAGCTCTCCGAACTACCCATCACCAGCATCTCGCCCCGCAACAACGCACCCACCTTCCCCCACATCACACGGCTCACCCTCGGAGACACGCATATCTCCGCCTGGGCTGACATCGACCGCCTCGACGACTGGACTGCGGGGCGGCTAGAGAACCTACGCATCTCCTGCACGGGCCACGAGGACGGCGTGCCCAAGCAGACCACGGATCCCCTGCGCATGAGCGGAGATCCTCGGACCGACAGGCCACTCCTCATCGCCAAGCTCGCAGCACTTTCATCACTTAACGGGTCCAACGTCACCTCTGCCGAGCGCTGGGACTCGGAACTCTTCTATGTGCATTACGTGGACCGCCTGCCAGCCGCTGAGCGCGCCACGTGGGGCCGCTATGCGGAGCTCGTCAAGAAGCATGATATTGCCCCGAAGGCGCCAGCCCCCAAGGCGGCGTCTAATCTCAAGTCCAAGATGATCAGTAAGGTTTACCCCGCATCGGCGCTGACCCCAGACCTTAATGTCATTCCTCCCAGCGGCATGACCATGACCCTCCGGCTCCTGCCCTCAGCCACTGCCGCCTCGCTCCAGAAGCGCGTGGCACGGCAGCTGAAGGTTCCGGCGGTTCGCGTATGGACGGCACGGCCACATCCTGAGGCACCGGAGGCCATCGGCGCATGGGAGCCGGTGGAGGAGATGGACGAGGGCCAGGAGATTGGGTACTGGGTGGGCGACGGCGACACGGTTGTCGTCGTCATCGTCTAGCTGGTTGAGGGCGGAGTGGGGTACATCCGGGGCACCGCGGCGCCTACTGTATGACGACGCTCAAGTCGGTCCGTTGGTCCGTT